>JAFELO010002876.1:28211-60816 GCA_017140195.1 Eumaeus atala
GGTACCTGATTGCCAAATTGTTGTGGTATCATTCTTGGCTGGTTATTATTAACACTAGGCCTATAACCAAATTGTGGGTTGGTATTAAAATTAGGTTTATATCCAAAGGGCATTTGTTTATTTTGCATAGCTAATGGCTGATGATGTTGTTGGGCTTGATTAATTTGTGGCATACCAAATTTAAAATTTTTATTTTGTTGTATAGGTAAATTAAAATTATTTTTAAAATTTGAAAAGATTAGCGAATTTTTATGTGTGTTATTTGATGTATATAATTTATTTTTCGCGGTGTACTGATCCTGAAAATTAACTTCCTCTAAAACTATACTTAGCGCCTGTTCTAAAGTGTCGGGCGTTTTTAAGCGCACTATTCGAACCATGTACTCGGGTAAATTATATAAAAAAACATTTAGGGCCATATTGTTATAAATTATAATTTTACTTTGTTTTATTTGTTCATTACTGATCCTGTTCACTTTTGATATTAAAGTCGAACGGACGGATTGGATCCTGTTACAAAATTCTAAATAACTTTCGTGATTTTTAATCTTTAAGCTTTCTAATTCAATTGTAATACACTCCTCGTTACGCGGATCCCTAAAATGCTGAATTAGCAGATTCTTGAAGTCCGACCATGAAACAATATCCTCACGCTCGCTTATCAGTGCAGCTGCATTGTCTACTAACCTACTCATAACACAATGCATAACATATACATTTTGCGCATCACTTCCCTTAAATTTATCAATTATATACTTTTTAACACTTAAACTTAAACCAGATAACGTTATAACGGAAGAGGTTTTATTCCTGAAATAACGAGCAGGTAAGGAAGGTGAAAAGTTGTACTCAACAACCGGCTGCTGCATTCATTTTCTTCTCCACGGCTTGTCTTATTTATTTGGTAGGCCCTTTTGGATTACTCCCTATGTTCGCGTCTCGATGGCGAAATTATCAGAATTTTATGACGAAAACGCGACGAAACGGCACAATTTTCGGGAAAAATCCTACCCGGCTGCGCCAGTCAAGTTTCCGGGAGCGAGAAATAACTTTTTAAAAATTTAAATCTTTATTTAAACTTAAACTTAATTAAACAATTCAAAAGACTTGGATTTTAAATTGTTACTTAAACTAAAACTTATTTTAATGAGACAACCGAACAGAGTTAGATGCTCTAATTGAATGCTTCAATATGTAGCATGGAAATCCGTTCATAATGTGAAAACATTCCTGGTTCACACGCTACATGATATTCCTGTGAATGAAATAGGTGCTGTCTAAGCATTAATTCTTATAGTAGGGATGGGTGAGGCTAACATAACTTCCTTCTATTTTCGTATACTAACATGGTTCCAATTTGGAGTGTTTATAACCTGACATTGATTGAGAAGACATCAACTTTCTTGTAAGGTAAAGTCACTACTGCCGGACAGTGACCCAAAGGATGACACCTACGAAAAATGTTCTTGTGAAATGTTCTTGTGTTAAAAACAATTTTAGTAAAATGACTTTTTACAATATCATAGGACAACTAGCACCATCTATGAATTATTCCCAAAAGCCAGACAGTTTCAAAACGAAATTTCAAAATATCAACAGTCACTGTCAATCAGGTTAAGGACGCCGAAATTTAAAGGTGAATTTTGAATTTTTATTTATTTAAAAAAAATATTTACTGGTTTGTCAACGTATCAGTGATAAGTTGGAATAGTGATAAACATGCTTTTCTTGTGTTTGCTAATATTTTTCTGATAAATTATTGTAATGTTTACTATTAGTCCAAAAATATTGAATACCTAATAGATGACAGGCGTGTCATCCATTGGTGTTTCAAGATAACTAAACTGTTATGTTAGGTTCAGTACATTTCGAACTCCATTCCCAATGCAAAGAATACTGTACTGATATCTACAATTTTGGATCACTTTAACTGAATGTCTATTATTGGGGAATACATGATGTCAGTTATTGGTTCTATTCTTCCAGACTGATAGTTATGCCACCAATAAAAGGACCAGATGTTTCAGTACTCTAAGGCTGATATGGGAGCCGCTATTGAAGAATGCAGACGAGGAGTTCCGACGTCAACTGCGGCAAAAAAATTTAGTGGGCTAAAGCAATGGCGAAGCAAGGATTCCCAATAGACAAAGAGAATTTACAAGATAGTGTAAAAAAATTGGTGATGATTTGAATTTAGAAACTCCTTTTAAAGATGGGAATCCTGGTAAAGGATGGTACAACAGTTTCTTAAAACGGCACCCATCTTGTCGCTAGACAGCCTCAAAATTTAACATCATCCAGGGCTTCAGTCACAACATCTCAGTTAAAGAATTGGTTTACAGAAATCAGCACCTATCTTGAAGAAAACAATTACACAAGTATTTTGGTTGAACTTCATCGAATTCTTAACATGGATGAAGACTGCATTTTTTTTATCCGAAAGGGAACAAAGTACTAGCAGCTAAAGACGAAAAATCGGTGTATCACCAAGTTAACTCGGACGAAAAAGAATGTTTCACAGTTCTTTTAGGTGGTAATGCTGCAAGTCAAGTTCTACCGCCCATGGTTAGGCTTGTCTATTCCTGTAACTTGGAGTATTGGTCGGTCTGACAGTGGTTGGATGACGATGGAGACATTTTTTTAATTTAACTTTAATTATTTGACAAATGGTTGAATGACAATGGTATTCAAAAACCGGTCATACTCTTTATGGATGGGCACACATCACACATGTCATTCCACTTGAGCAAGTTTTATTCGGAAGATGGGATAATCCTAATTGCTCCCTTTCCTAATGCCACTCTTCTCTTACAGCCCATGGATGTAACTATTTTCAGAAGCTTAAAAGGCGCCTGGAAACGTCGCGGGCCCCTCTAACAATAAAAAATCCCTCCAGAGGGAGGCCCCAGAGGCCATGGCCACGGAAGAGCAGACGGCCCGAAGGGAGAAGCGCCCCCCACCCATTGTCGTCCACGAAGACAACGCTTGGATGAATATTACTAAAGTAATTGATGACCAGTGCATCAATTACGTGTCAGCGAGTGACTGCAGAACGGGCATTCGCGTAAACACTGCATCATTCGGCGAACACCGCCGCTTGACCGCCCTCTTACGCGATAGAAATATCGCGTACCATACATACGCTCTGGAGGATGAACGCCTCCTACGCTTCGTCGTCAAGGGGATCCCGAAGGAGTTTCCCAAGGAGCGAATCTTCGACGACCTCAGAAACCAGAAGATTCCCGTGCTGGAGGTACATCGGATGTACCGACACACCAAAAGTGGGGAGACCACCGCGAATGTACTATACAACATGGTACTTGTTATTCTGCCCCTTGCTCCCTCTTGCAAGAAGATACATAACATCAGGGCGATCTGCGGCCTTACGGGATTCCGTATAGAGCCGGCAAGCAAGCGGAGGGCACCTGGGCAATGCCACCGGTGCCAGCTGTATGGGCACTCAGCCCGAAATTGCCAAGGGCGTCCGAGGTGCGTCAAGTGCCTGGGAGACCACGGCACGGCGGACTGTCTGAGGGACAGATCCACCAACGAGCCCCCTGCGTGTGTACTTTGCGGTCAAGTTGGCCACACGGCCAACTACAGAGGATGCCCGAAGGCCCCCAACTTCAACAAGAGGAAGGTACCCAAGCCCCAGGCCATCTCAAAGCCGCCGCCCAGGGCGCAGCAAGTACCACAAGCGCCCAAGCGCCAGACACAGAAGCAGGATGATTTCATCCCTGCCCCTCCACCCGCCATTAACGCGTGGTCCCGGCCTCCAAAGGTCGCGGGGCCCCAAACGGCATAAAAAGCCATTCTTCCCGCTCCCCCTCAGCCACAGAGTACCACGAAACCCCAGACTCATGTGGGATCGGGGACACAGGCACCCGCCCCACTGATGTCGCTAAAGCCACAGTAGTAGCCAGGCTAAGGATATAGTAGCCGATTTTGAATTCTTATCGGAATTCATTAAGTCAGTCGATACTGAGGAGGTGCAACTGTTTGCACATAAGGTTAAATTTGGCACCATGGCGGAGAAGATCCAAGCCATGGTTGACCATGCAGCGCTGGTCGAGACGATAAAGCGCCTATCGAAATAAAGCCTCCCAATGGCTACGACGGGAAGGACGAAACCCAACCCAATAAGACTGGTGTCGTTTAACGCAAACGGAATCAGATCGAACATCCAGGAGTTGTGGGACTTCCTCCCGGAACATAAAGTAGACATCCTTCTAGTGCAGGAAACGTTCCTAAAAGCTAGAAACTCAAATCCGCGTATTTGTAACTATAATATTGTTTGAAACGACAGGACCCGAACCTGTTTGGGGGGTACAGCCATCTATTACAAGAGGCCCCTCCATTGTATCCCACTCGACCCACCCCTCTAGAAAATCTAGAAGTATTCCTATGCAAGCTATGCATGACGGGCTATCAGCCCATCACCATAGTCTCTGCATATCAGTCAGGTTCAAAGCCGCTTCTAGTTAGCGACCTGGACGCTATTTTCGAAAATTCAAACGACGGCCCAATAATTCTGGGGACCTCGACGCCCACCACGTCTCCTGGGGCAATACATACAACAACAGTCACGGGACTCTCCTTAAGAGATATGTCGATGATCGTAACATCATCATCAACGCTCCGTACATCCCAACCCATTATTCCCCAAACAATAATGGGTATATACTTTCACCGAGTACTATAGATATAGCATTGGTTAAGAACGTTTCCCACGCCATCAAGACAGCTGAAACGTTACACGAGCTTAACTCGGACCACAGACCCATATTAATAGAAATAGGAGAAAGTAGACCAAATAGTAATACAAGAATAAAGAAAAAGATCATCGACTACAAATTACTAAAAGATAATTTAGATAATTTCAAATCGAGTGAACTCGAAAATATCCCAGACGAGATAGAATCTACCCAGGCTACTGTCACGGCCTCATCCATAGTCACCGCCATACTGGTGAGTAAAATAGAAGAATCGTCAAGAAAGATCTCCACCGTCCCAGAGGACCTCTCTGACGATGTCAGGGACCTTATCCGTCGAAAAAATGCGGCTAAACGCCTGTACGATCGCTATGGAGGCGGAATGTGCAGGAAAGCCCTCCGTAAACTCGAAAGAGAAGTCAAAAAGGCTATACCAAACTTCATTAACAGGAGATGGGATCACTTCGTTAGCCAACAATCCCCGTCCCATACGGCCTACTGGCCTCTCGCCAGGGCTATGAAGTCCGAACCGGTGGAACAAATGCCACCACTAAACCGCGCAAACCGATTACCTGTACTAGAGGATGACGAAAAGGCACTCCGCCTAGCCGACACACTAGAGAGTCAATGCACTCCTAGTTCCCTCCCCACAGACCCCTCCCACATAGAAGAGGTACATAACATAGTAACGGCCCGCCTGGCTATGCCGCCGGACGATGATGATGAGATCATACGTCGGACGGACACAGAAGAAGTTAAGGATCTAATAAAGAACCTTCACTCGAAGAGGGCCCCCGGGCCCGACGGAATCACCAACAAAGCACTGAAACAGCATTTTTAACGCCCTTCTGGCGCAGTGCACTTTCCCAGACACATGGAAAGAAGCCATAGTGATTGGCATACACAAACCGAGAAAACCCCGGACAGAGCCCACTAGCTACAGACCCATAAGTCTCATAAGCTCGCTAGGAAAAATCTATGAAAGGATAATTCTCGCACGCCTGGAAACGTGATACGAGAGAAAAATCTCTTCATGGGCGAGCAGTTCGCGTTCCGCGACAGCCACAGTTGTCCACAATAAGTACACCGCCTCACGCCATCTTTGATGTAGCAAAGGCGTTTGACAAGATCTGGCATCAAGGCATCATCTTCAAACTGTACCAACTAGGATTGCCCGACAGGCTGGTGCTGATCGTAAACAGCTACCTAGCAAACAGGCAGTTCCGCTACAGAGTGGAGGCCACCCTGTCCTCCCCTAGTCCCCTCAGAGCTGGAGTTATTCAAGGATCGGTCCTGTCTCCCACCCTCTTCAATCTGTACACAAGCGACATACCACGACACCCCGGCGTCCAGCTGGCGATGTTTGCGGATGACACCGCACTGTACACGTGGTACCTCCCCAAATTCGGAGCCAAGCTACTCCAAAAGGTCGTCACCGAACTCGGTGAATGGTTCTTAAAGTGGAGAATAGAGGTAAACGCAGAAAAGAGTAAGTACATACTCTTCGCCCGAACCCCGCCCTACCACAAACGAGGGAACATGCCCGCCATCCTGCTCTACGGAAACGAGATACCTAGAGCAGAGACGGTAAAGTATTTAGGCGTTACGCTCGATAGGTCGATGTGTTTCAAGAATCACATAGACAACGTTCTGAAAAAGGCACGGCATGTCCTTTTCAAACTATATCCTCTTATTAACAAGCAGAGCAAAATGGCGTACAGGCATAAGCTCACCTTGTACACTACATGCATACGACCGATTATGTCGTACTGCAGTGCAGCATTCGCGCACATATCCCCGACCCAAATAGAACGTTTGCAGAAAATGCGGAATAGATTCTTGCGCATGGCCACTGGATGCCCGTGGTAAATTCGTAACATCGACCTACATTCGATACATACATCGATAAAAGGACACTTCAAAGAGCTGTCTCAAAAGTTCTTTGACCGTCCTCTTAATCACAAAACAAATTAATCGTTCAAACGTCGGAATACGATCCGACGTTAATAACCGATTCCCGTTATCGTCGGCCGAAGCACGTACTGCACGACGCCGACGACGCGAAAGCCATAGCAGTTGCTAAGTCCGCCCTTGCACACAAGCAAAAACAGACCCAGACACGCATCCACAGTAAAATGCCAACAGGCCCAACCTAGGGATAGCAGGTTTTCGTCGGTAGTAGCTATCGCTTCACGACCTGTGACCCGACACACACTTCAGTCCCCCTTGGGTCTGCTGGATGGTGCGTTAATGCATTTTCTCCTGCTAGAACCAATATAATGAACACCGCTCGTACCGGTCGAGCGCTGAAATCTCACATATAGTGACACAGTTAAAACACATATGACTGTCAAAATGACAAACTCACACACCGCTCACGGAAACGAGCCCGGGTTCGAATCCGTAAGTTGAGAGCTTAGATTTATAGAAATAAAATAACTGTAGAGAGCTCTAATAATATATAAATCAAGAACAACGGCTTTTGTCGATTTGTAGCGCAAATCAACCCGTCGGAGGGGGTAGGGGTGAGGAGGCCGGCCTCCTCAGATAAGCCAAACATTAAACGAGCTCAATTATCCTTATCCACGACACCGCAAATTAAACGGCATCGTGCGCGCGCCGTCCCACTAGTGTGGGGAGGGGGACCGCTTCCCCCTTTTTCGGTTCCAATAATAATTACCATAGGGTAACTTCCACAATAAAATTCCGGTTTGTCTCTTCCCATCTGCGGGAAAAGAGGGTTTTGTCCCCCTATCGTCTCCCTAAACCTGAAGACAAAAAAGTCTTCCGTAGTCATTCGAACTGTTAAGGCTGGACAAGCGCCGCCAATCAGTATTAGTTCCCTCCGAAAAAAAAAGCTAGTAAATAGTTTTGGTGTTTAGAACACATTGATTCTGAGAAAAGTTCATTTTTGTCCTTTGCTAAACAAAGTACTTACAGACACATTATCGCCTGAAATGTTTCAGTATGGTTTTTGTAAGTGTGGACTCTCATCCTGGAATCCTGATGAAGTGTCCTAATCAGAACAACAAACGGATGAATTCATAACACTACAAAAAATGGCGAAAATTAAGGAACTGGAAATGGGCCTTAAATTCCTAGACAAATATATTGCTTCAGAAAAAATCAACGATAGCATTGGATTGTTTCAATTTTATGAAAATATTAAAGATCTATTAACAAAAACTAAGGAAGTCTTACCACCAGCTGAAAATCTCTCTACCTTGAATAATTCTACATCAGAACAAGGCAGTACAACTCAAATATTACCCCTAAACAGGGGTGTATTCACAGTCCCGAGTAGCGATCCCTTGACTTTGCCGTCAACATTTCAAGCTACAACTTTGGTTTGTTAATTCCAACATTTACCCATGCAAGACCATAGAAGCCCCTAAGACGAGGGAGTCTTAGGCATCTTTCTTGGACTTTCTTGTAGGGCAAGGAAGTCCAAGAAAGCACTAGTCAAAATCTCGGAGGCACTATAAACAGGATCATTCATAGAACTACCTATATCAAGACATTTTAGGCCACAAGAAAGTTGTTCCAATAATCCAGATAATTTGGTAATACCTAGTCCATTTAAACAGCATTATTTTGGCCAACTCCTAAATAAAACTCATAAGGAAGGAGGAAAGAGAAAGTGCCATCTCTTGTATCACCTTTAAAATGACAAAGATACTATGAAAACAAAGAGAAAGAAAGACTGAATTAGAGGATGGGAAGAAAAGAAGAGCCGTGGAAAGGAAAAAAAGAAAGAAGAGACTGAAAAAGCACGAAAACTTAAGACTGATAAGTTATTGAAGAGAAGTAAAAATATTATAAAAAACAAAATAAAGAAAGTCTGACTATAATAGTTCAACTACCGAAGAAGAATGGGTGGGATCTGGAGACAGCGTGAATAACATTTTTGATGAAGTCACTGATGAGGAAAGCGAAGAAGAAAGAAATGAGGAAGTGAGTAGAATTAAGCAAGGTGAATATGTTATCCTTAAGTTTCTTGGTAAAAAGAGATATTATAAATATGTTTGTATTGTCCAAAGAGTAACTAAAACAGAAATTGACGTTATGGCAATGGTAGCATGTGACGAGTCTAAAACAATATTCAAAGAAAATGATAGAGATGTCAGTGCTATAACTGAATCTCAAATAATGAAAGTCATCATCAAAGGATGTACCAAATATGATTATTACTTGTGATAGAATTAAGTACAAATTTGATTGTAAATAAGAGATTGATGGATATTAAAAATAATCAATACTATAGACATTCACTCACATTATCCAGCCCAAATTTTGGTTTTTTCTTGTGCTATGGATACTAGATATATAAACTACATAGATAAATAAAACATCCAGCCCTAAGGAACAAATATTCAAACTCGTCACTTAAATAGTTGCCCTCAGTGAGAACTGAACCCACGCAACGGGAATGGCAGTCTGTGATAATATTACCAAGACCAACATAACGGACATTACTAAGACAGACTAAGTTTATTAAATACTTAATAAACTTAGATAAAGCATAACGATGCCCTTAAAACTCCGACTGCATGAATTAAATATTATTTCAACTGTTAGTCCATACGACTGTCTACCTATGGTGATTTTCTTTTAACGTGATATTATCTAATAGTAATTAAGACAATAAAAAACATACAATTAATATTAATTAAAAGTATATTGATTATTGCAAATTTTATTACTTAAGATACTTTTCTAAGATACGCTGCCTACGTACAAAAAAATGTGATTGTTTTGTTTGATAAATATATAAATATTTCCATATAAACATAGTGTTTTCATTAAAGTGTCGAGCATTAGTGACTTTACCTTAACAATGACTACTCAGACCATAAACAGCTCTATTCAATTTAAGTACTTTATTAATAATTTTAGAGTCAAGCAAACATTCTGGTATCACTTAAATGGTCTCCTCAAGATCTCTATCCTAGAATGCTGTAGTAACATCTATACGTCTTAGCTCTAATCCTAGTTTAACAGACAATGCAAACAATAATCATGAAGTTGAATATAGAACCACAGGCGAAAATAATTATATGTGTGTGTGTGTGATTAAATTAAATGTGATTAGTGAATAAAATTTACTAATTTTGTGTTCTGTGCTGTTACAACTGGTGATTATTGGTAAAGTATACAGAATAACTATTTGTTGTGTCCAGTGAAGAGCCCCTGGATGGGGTCCTCTGCCGGATCAGACGGACTCCGATATCATATCCGGGGTGGACATGATATCGGAGTCCGTCTGATCTTTAAGAAGATCTGTTCCGAATTCAATTGCAGAAATAGTAAATAAAAAATTTTATCGTTTCCCGGACTTTATTCAGAACATTTATCTTAACCCCGAATTAGAGGGAGATTCGCCGCTGACGTACCTAAGAGAATGTACTGGTACATCGTCCACGTCTCGCGTAAGGAAGCGGACCTTTCAGTAGGTCTTTGTATTAGAGTGCTTAGGTTAACCCAATTAATACACCAGCTCAAGGTTACGGGAGCTGTCGCTGGAGGCATCAATCCCCTAGGTCGGAACAAAGTCACCATACAGTTTTAGACAGCTGATGCTGCAAAGTCATTCCTTACTAGTAATTGTCTTGGTGAAAAATATCTTACCCAAACTCCGAAATTTCATGTTAATCGTATGGGATTTTTTAAGAGGCATTCCCCCTGATCGGATCATGCAGAGCCTCACATAGGCACATAGACGCCTTAATAGAAAAATAATAAGGTATGGTGTAACCAACTGGACCCCAACTTCCTCAGTAGTCGTAACATTCCAAGGACAGCTACCAGACAAAGTCTATTGTTTCCACTCATCAATAGAGGTGGAAACATGAAGTTACCAACAATTCAATACCGTTCAGCTCCTTGGTGCTTTAAGTATTCTCAGAACCATTCAGGATACTCTTTCACTATCTTCTTCTACAAAAGTCTTCTACATGCCTCCTATGGCAGACACAAGACAACAGATAGTAGTTGCCCCGAACATTCTAGACAAAATATTAGCTCCTTGAAGCTTCGCAACGATTTCGCCCCTCCCGTCCTTCTTATGCTGAGAAAGTTAGAACTATGTTTTCCACCCATCACTCCCCCTATCTCCAACTTTAAAATTCAATCCTCATCCTCCTCCAACAAACCGCATCTCACCTGTGACGTCCTACAGGAAAACAGCATTCACCACACGTCCTCTTCGTCCCTCTATAAAAAGTCATTTGATGCAGTCCGACACAATATTATTTCCTCTCCTCCATATGGTTGTGCTTATAGCCAGAAGGAAGCTCATGAAGATTCGACATCCATCACACCAAATGAAAACCTATTCCGAACTCTAATGTCTGTGATTATTTCAATAATATATAAATTTAATGATATCTTTCCCCCAGAAACTCTCACCATACTTTAGTCTCTAATTCCCTTTATTGGTCAGCACATTCCAGTTCCTTCAACGGAACACTAAGAGTGTCCGCTACAAAAAAGTGAACTCATCTTCCTCATAAATAAATATCAACCTCATTCATGTCTATGCAATTGTGGAGACATGGTTGAGCCCTGGTTCCGTTTTTACGGATACCGGGATATGCATGTCCCCGCGATAACAGAGATGATGGTAGAGCTGGAACAGCTCTTCTTATTAAACCTTCCCTTCCCTTCTCCCAGATTTCTATTCCTCAGCACAGTAGTCATTTTCAGACAGTTGCCGCTAAAGTCTCAAATCTTTCCTGTGAGAGATTTAGGACATATATAGATATATATGTCCTAAATCTCTCCATAATTACAATTTCAGACTTAAAATCGCTAACTTCATCTCTTCTTTTAGGAGAAGTTGTTGTCTCTGGAGACTACAATTGTCATAACTGTCTTTGGGGCGCGAAAGCCCCCGAAGCTACAGGAACTCTACATATCTTATTCAATTCTTCGATGATCTAAACAGATGCTTAATCAATGATGGGCCTGCTACTCGCAGGACATCTCTCCAAGGCAAAAGCTGTGTAGACCCAACTCTAGCCTCTCCAAGGTTATCATCTTCCCTGTCATGGAAAGTTCTTCCCTTCTCGTACGGCAGTGCTTATTTCCCAATTCTAACATCTCTTAAGCTACTCTCCACTCCTTCCTTCCAAAATCCAAATATTTATGCTTGTATTTGGATTCAAAATTAAATGTCCATCTTATGAAGTACATATGTAGTAAAGCTGAGAAAGGTGTAAATATATTGCGTTATCTTTCTGGTTTTCGATGAGCCATTTAATCAAAAAAATGTTATACAATGCCATTATTCGGAGCCATTTCAACTATGCCACTTTTATATTAGACCCATGTAATTGCACAGCCATGAAAAAACTTATAAAAATACAATCTAAATATCTCGATCGATCTCGACTAACCACCACTTTTTCATATTGGTCCCATAAAAAATCCCCCTTTTGGTTTCAAGTTTTAACTAAACTCAGGAGCCCTTTCCTGTTAATAATACCCCCAAATCTCTTCTTTATGTAATCCCATTTCAATTTCTGATGTTCCGACCGCAAGTTATCCTAGATTTTTGCATTCAAAAAATTGCACTAACTCTAACCGTCTATTTTAGACAATGTTAAATAAAGAATAGCAAAAATGGTACACAATATACATAGATGCATCTAAAACTGACGAAAACAGTTATGTAGGATCTGCTGTTTGTATCCCCAGATTCTAGTCTTAATTTTAGATCTCTCCCTATTTATATTGTGTATACAGGTGAAATTATAGTCATATTTGAAGCAGTTTTATATTTGTAAAATCACATCATCTTGACAAATCAATAATCTTTACTGACTGCTTGAGCTCTCTGCAAGATGTCCCTTTCGTACAAAAAATAATAATAGGCTTATTTATTTACCAAATTAAGGAGGCTTTATATGATTGCCATCTTTTAAATATTCAGGTTTAGGTATTGTTGGTAATGAGAATGTTGATGCCTGTGCCAAACGGGCCATTGCATTGGGAATAAGTTCTTATAATAAAATGTATACCAGAGATCTTAAGTGTACAGTCCGTCCAGAAAAGTTCAAATCCTGGGAAAAACTCTGACAAAGAACCCATTTAATTTCAGGCAAATGGTACTGGCAGTGGTCCCGCCTAATATTAGGACACAATTGTTCTCCAGTGTTTCTGGCTAAAAATCACATCCGCGATAGTTCCATATGTGAACGTGGCTTGGATGAAGGAACTGTTGATCACATTTTCCTGTATGACATATAGTCGTCAAAAGTTACTCATCCTGTCAACCTCAATTATTTGTTGTCTACTGTCCACTCTCTATCTGTATACTCCCTAGCTAAATTTATTAAAACTTATTAATATTAACTCATAAATTATTACTTTGTTATTTTATTCCAATTTTAACAGCACCCCTACATATATTCATTTCTTCCCTAGTCATCCAGACGTATCCTATAAGTTTATTTAAACATGTTAATAATGTGATCCTTTGTTTGTCTATAACTACTTATTAACCAAATGATCGTGTTTGTGTATAATATTAACTGTAATCTCACATATTGTGGTTGTCTTGTTTCATGACTCGCAAACCAGCGTCGCAAATACTGCACACAGTTTAATTTTGGCACGAGTTGTGATCATATTTACCACGCTTCCTTCAACTCTGACATTCGCGGAATCATCGCGAACTGTAGCGACGGAGCTATATTTCTTTTAAGTGAAGTGAATTGCTTGCGAATGCACCGCTAACTTCACTATAATGAACGAGACCATTCACTTCGGTTTCCATATCGAGGAGTTTTGTCCTGATGGCGACGGTCGATATTTGTATCCTGGAATGCTCAATAGTCATCAACATTGGCATATATTTTTTAGGTAATCCTGCCAACGAGATGCAACCGATCCACTCATCACTAATATTGAATCCGGTCCCACACAAATTCTGGCCTGTTTCGACTATCTGCGTTACATAAGACTGCATGAAAATACAAAAAATCATGTTTACATCTAGCCTTACTGAGATTAAATATCGTAAGAGAGATATTCTTCTGATAAATCCAGTATCGTCTAATAACGCCTTGAATTTATTCCATAGCTGTGAAGATTTCTTCGTCTTTTATATGTACATACAACATAGTCATAACTAGTTTAGCCTTACTTTTCGCGTCATCTGCGGTATCTATTATCTTCCCAGATACTTGGCTTGAAGCAATGTAGTATATCCTCTAAGACAAGAAAATTCTCAGCTGCGAATACCCAATTCAGGTAGTTTTCTCTGCTCTCAGCTTCGGAACATTTACTAGATACGATGTCATTCTTACCAACTTTTATCTTAAGACAACACTAACTTTAAGACAATATTGCGAAATACTTCTGAAAATTTACTAAGTATCCACGCTGGGGTCACTGGGCCCATAACCTAAAATGATACATACCTTGTGAGGACAAAAAGCGAATGAATTATTTTTCAAAGCACCACAGGAAACGTCGATTGAACAGAACATTAGATCCCGATCATTCTAGAAACTTAATCTAAAAGTACAATAATAGATGGCGTTACTAACATCTTAATTTGATAGACTTACCCACCTCCACCCGTGCTCCTACCCACCTCGTCCTGACTCCCTATACATTATTTAAGTGCCCCCCCGGTTTTTCACTTCCCCCCTTCTGGGGCCTGACATCACAAAGAGAGAAGTTCTCATCGCCTACGTAAGTCCTGATTATCTCGATGCAGCTATGTCGTTACCTACCCTTCCTCCTCGCGTGCCATGGCATACATGGCACGCGAGGAGGAATGGCAAATGTCCTCAATTGCTTAAAATCCTGTTACGTTGCGACCAAATCCTGGTGATAGACTAAGCTCAATGTCGTCCGTTGGATGCCGTCCAACATGATATTTCGCGCGTTTTTGTACAAGCCACATTCCCACAGGACGTGGTCTCTGGTTCCAGCTTCATGACCGCGAGGACATGATGACAGGTCACACAACGCCATCCTGTGCAGGCGACCTCTAGAGCACCCGTGCCCTGTTAGTATCTGCGAAATAACATACTCAGGTTCCACCCATTGATATGCCAGACAAGTTGTAACTACTGGAAAGAAGCAGTACAGCTCCTTCCCGTCGGCACACAAGGCCCAACGTGCCAAGTGGAGATGACATCGTCAGCGATAGTGCTTTACTTTTTCTTGCGCGCCTTACCCTTGAGCCCCGCACACTCCTCTTGCAACCTCCAGATCGGCAGGCAGAACGTTGGTAAATACTGCATGACCTGTAGGCCTTCGTAAATAAAATCAAAGCTGGTCTTTGGTTGCGTAATGATGCGCTACATACAACATACAAGTGAGAGGGTCGACACCAAAGCACTGCAGCATATGTCAGGATTGTAAGATAAGTTTCGTGGCACAGGAAAGAGCTGGCAGCCATCTCCCCTTCAAAACCGCATACAGCGCAAAGGATCTAGCATCGCCTATGTGTACCCCAAGCACCTTCGTCACAGATACAGGCGCAATTGAGGTACAATTCATTCTAATGGTCGGTCCGCTCTTTGAACGACTCTTAATTGTCACAGTGTGGGACTTGGCTTAGGAAAATGTTAGCCCATTACGGGTCCCCCAATCCGATAAACTGTTCAAGATCGTGGAACATTGCCGTACGATAACGGCGCGCGACGGTACCTCTATCGCAAACGTCAAATCGTCAGCGTATGCCGCAAAACTCACACCTACTGGTCTCGGCAATCTAAGGATATCTTATTTTGATACAATGTACTAGTAATTATTTTTGGGATCGAAAAGGGGGAAAAGGTCCTCCTCCCCACACTAATGGGACGACGCGCGCACGATGTCGTCTATATGATGCGGTGATGTGGATTAGTTCAAGTCAAACAATAAGTCCAAAAGGAATAGTCTGCTTCTGAACCCAAATAAATTCAAGTACATAATCTGCGGAAAAAAATTTCAATTCACTAAACTTCAGTTTACAAATAAATGCTATTAATGGATCAGCGCATAGGAAGGATATGGGAAGCCGTAACCTCAGATTGCAAATGGACTACAATCTTCGGTTTGATAGCTATATAACCAGCCAAGTAAAGGAAAGTTTTTATCGTCTGAAGATCTTATATAATGTGTGACTGAATCTTTGATACTGTCAAAGTTAAATTACGCAGATGTTGTATATGGAAATCGGTTACACAAACAGTCCAAAACGCCTGCGCTCGATTCTGCTTTAAGATACCTCCTAGGGGACATGTTATTACATATCTGAATGGGCAAGCTATTTTGAAAATGAAACACCGACGAAAATTTCATTTGGCGTGTCTTCTTTTTAGTGCCTTGAAACATGGAGCCTTCATAGTTGTATAATACACTCGACTGGGTGGCTGGCTCTAGGAAATGCGACTCGCGTCATTGCTCTAAGCAATTTATTGTCCGTTATTCTGCATCCAGGTGCTGGAATAACGTACACCCCCCCATAACATACCACAGAACTTAGGTACTATTAGTATAATCTTAAACTATAATTAATATTTATGAGTAATTTTGGGTTTTAATACGATCCGATGCGCATTGCACTTACTTGTTTGTCTAGTGCACATTTCGCCTCTTTTTTGTAATTTTTGTCGTCTAATTGTAAATTAGCATTGCTATCTTTGTTCATAATTATATAAAGATATTGTTTGTACTTTGTGTGTGTCCGAAAGACTTGTATTGTGTTACCGAACAAAAATCAAAAATAAAAAGTTTGTTTGATACATTGTAGGTACATTACATACAAAATTCTTCTTCTTATGTACACTGTCAATCTATGCCATTAATTACATTTTGTCAGTGGTAAAGTATATTTAACTATTGTTATAAAAACGAAATAATTTGTGCATGTCTGTACACTCTTAAAATTAAACAATAAAATAGTTTAAATTATGTATTAGGTACGCGTAATTAGTGTGTGGGCGCGACCGTGTGGTCATCGGACGGCTTAAGCGGAAGATCGGCACTGACAGTATTGCCAGCAAATGCCGAGACCGATTTGCATGATCCCATACCTTTCAACTATTATTTAGCTTTTCTTTTGTAATATTTGTTTACTTTGTGTGGATTTAGGCAAATAAATATATTCTTTCTTTCCTTATTCTTTCTTTCTTTCTAAATGTGTGGTGGGACACGCAGAAGTGCAACTTCAACGGACACGTGGAAAAACTAATGAGAATAGACAAGTGGAAAATCGATTGCTTGACTGTTGCGTTTCGTTGTTAGTTAAGTAGGGCACTTCAATTTATTTATTTATACGAGCTATACTCGCCACAGGCCGGTACTCTTGGACGTTTGTCCATAGGAAAACATCGCTATCCCTAAAAATATAATCGACTATAATCTCTTAAGTGAAAATCGTACGAACCACCTACACTACATCGACAATATCTCTGTGTTAATATTCGTCGCCGCTGTTGTTTCGATAATAATGGACCTATTTATTAGAAACAAAAAACTCACTAACAAAGACTGTAGGGAACAGTTTCCTCGTCTACTGCTCCTCCCTACCTATGTCCATTACACCAGTTTATTGTTTCTTTATGCCCAAGGAATCTGTCCCCCTTCGGATTTTGGAATGTCATCGCCAGTGATATGTAGTCCCTGTCTGCTCATAAAACACAGTCATCTGTGAAAGGATATGACTGAGGGGAGCGGGACTTTAGGGGGTTGGGGACTAACCTGCCGGGGACTAAGATTACTCATGTATCCTGTAGCCTACCTAGGGCAAATGGACTTTCTTTGATCCAAATTGAAAGATTAAATAGAATAACTCACACCTTTATAACATTAGTTTATTTGCATTAATATAAGTAAGTAAAACAGTATTGGATTTAATTATTTATTTAAAGAAGGCATCCACAGTAAACCTAAACACGTTCTTTGTGCTGTTCGCACTTATATCTCCGGTTTGACATCCATTTTCGAATATTTTGCCGCAAACACACGTTTTCTTGTTCAACGCGAATTCTTTAAAATGAACATTACGCTGTGAAATATTCTCAGTTCTGTTGCGCGCTTTCACGAAAGTCGTTCGATCTTCTTCAGGAGTGGAGTAGGAAGACTTTGGCTGCTGTAGTAAAACAACAATTATTTGAGTTTATTGAAGTTTAGGCAGGCATGCTTCTTATAGAGTGGAAAAAATATTGCATAGTTTGACTTTGCAAAATAAACTAATATTCTCTGATAGCCACTAAGGTACACATTTTAGAGTAAATACACTTATTCGGTATGAATGAGTACTGTTGCATTAAGGCAACCACCATGACTTATTTTATACAAATGTACGCTGGCGGAAGTCCAGTACAGCTTCATTCGTTCTAAAAGGCTCACCCGACGACGGTCAAGGCTAGATTAACCACCATGACCTCATTATCATAACGACTAACGGCAGATTGTCGTCTGATGCAGATTATGTTTATTAGCCATAAGGTACTCACAAACCTACAAACAACTATTCTTGGAGAGTAGCGACTTTCTACATAAGCAACGAGTAAAACAGCGCTAGCTACTAATGGACCATACGCACGTTAAATCTCAGCGTTCTTTAGAAAATATCTTTCTGTTAAATATTTTCAAAGTCATCTTCAATACAAGGTTTTCGAAACATATATGCCATTCTGCCGCAGATATTTTCAGCCTGCTATGACATACACGATGGCACATCTTCTGGTGACGAAAATTGTATATACTTTATACAGATATTTTATTTAAGGATATAAAAAGAAGTCTCGCGGGGCCTGGCAAGGACTGTATGGATGGTGACCCAAGAGTTTGACCGGCGAGCAGACCCGCGGGTCCCCGGTGCCGAGAGCGCGGCGTCGGCGCTACCAAGGTGAAGCAGTAAGTTGTCTTGTGTGTGGCCACTTGTCTGTCATAACCAGATCGTGACAGGCATTTGACAAACTAACATTCACCGTTAACGCTTTCTCGGTGCCGTCAAGGAATTGAAATTGCGAACAAAATCTTCACTGCTCGTCTAGATCGCTTCACTTTGCTACGCGTCGCTGCGTTTTGAAACACCCACAGAGTCCTATGCCGCTTCTTTTCTGGATCGTATTGATAAATCCAGGGCTCACTACCTGTAATGATGTAATCACGCTGAAACGTGATTGCATGAAATTTATTTGTCATGTCACGGCACCTTTCCACCCGAGCCTGTTTCTGTGTCTTGGTGAGGTTGAAGTTGGTGGGGTCGGTGAGGCACCCAGCGCAAACTCTCCTCCTGACAAGATGTTCTTCTCAAATCTCATAAATTCTTCTCAATCCATTTTGTATTATGTGCTGAATCTCCTGATACGTAATTCGCCAATTTTATTGAATATTTTTTCTACTTGTAGGACGTTTTCTTTTGTAACAGCCGATAAAAAAAACATTTCTTTCTTCATCCCGCTAAGTTAAGCAAAAGTTAAACACGCTTGATGTGTTTGAACGGAAATTGTAAAATTGGAACTTACTTTCTTTTACTTACATTATTTATGCCTTTTTAATTATAGTTTCCGAATAAAAAGTCAGTGTCTCATACATTAAATCTTTTTCTCGCATTATTTTCTTAGTGGCATGGTACCTTCGAACTTTCATAACATTTAGTAGATAGTATGAAACATATTTTTATTGAATGTTGAAAGCAAAAACCATTATAAGTAACATATCATACCATCCTTTCCCGAGTCCTGCGTTTTCGACGTAAGATTCTAGATCTTCTATAATTACAACCACATGCTCTGTTCCATATCCGTCTTCGCTTTGCTGAACCTTGCAGTCTCGTTGCTATGTTAGACAAGCCAGATCTACGTGAACAGGAAACACCTACAACGTTTTGGTGCTGTTGTAAACTCAACACGATATACTTAGAAGTATATCGTGTTGGGTATAGAATATCACTTTGATTTGTGTCGTCACAAAGACTCCTTAACGTACAAAGCCATGCCAGGCTGTAGACGAAATCGGGACCACAATCGGGAGGGGTCGATTTGCGCTACAAATCAGCAAAAAGCCGTATTCTTCATTTATTTATTATAATTGGAGCTCTCTAAATTCGCGTTCATTTTATTTCTATAGATACGTATTCGAACCCGGGCTCGTTTCCGTAAGCGGTGTGTGAGTTTGTCATTCTGTCAGTGATATATGTTCTAACTGTCACTATATGGAATTTGTTCTAGCAGGAAAAATGCATTTGCGCACCATCCGGCTGACCCAAGGGGGCCTGAAGTTTGTGTCGGGCTCAGGTCGTGAAGCAATAGCCACTAACGACTAAAAACTGCTATTCGTAATTTGGCCCTGTTGGCAGTTTACTGCTTGTGATCAAGGGCGGCCTTAGCAACTGCTATGGCGTCGTCAGCATCGTGCAGTACGTGCTTCGGCCGACGATAATTCGAACTCGGGAATCGATTATTAACGTCGGATCGTATTCTTACGTTTGAACGACCAATTTGTGTTTGTGACTCTTAATCACGGTCAAGAAACTTTTGAGACAGCTCTTTGAAGTGTCCTTTTATCGATGTTAAGTGAAAATCGCAATGTAGGTCGATGTTTCGGATGTACCACGGCCGTGGCCATGCGTAAGGATCTATTTTGCATTCACTGTAAACGTTCTATTTGGGTCGGGGCTATGTGCGCGAATGTTGCACCGCAGTACGACATGCTCGGTCGTATGCATGTAGTGTACAAAGTGAGCTTGATTATGCACTTGCTCTTTCTTGCATTTACCTGTATTCTACATTTTAAGAACCATTCACCGAGTTCAGTGACGGCCTTTTGGAGTAGTTTGGCTCTGAATTTGGGGAGGTACCTCGTGTACAGTGCGGTGTCATCCGCGAACATCGCCAGCTGGATGCTGGGGTGACGTGGTATGTCGCTTGTGTTGAAGAGGGTGGGAGAGAGGATCGATCCTTGAGGAACACCGGTTCTGAGGGGGACGAGGGGATGACAGGGTGCACTCCACTCTGTAGCGGAACTGCCTGTTTGCTAGATGACAGCTTACGATCAGTACCAGCCTGTCACGCAGTCCTTGTTGGTATAGTTTGAAGAATGGTCTTGATGCCAAATCTTGTGAAACGCTTTTGTTACATCAAAGAAGACCCCTAAGGACATAACATCTCTCATAAGATCTCTAAGGACAGTCCCACGACTGTTGTTGTATCTATTGCCCCAGGTCACGTGGTGAGCGTTGAGGTCCCCAGCAAAAATTATTGGGTCGTCTGTGTTTAAATTTTCGAAAATAGCGTCTAGGTCGCGAACTAGAAGAGGTACTGAACATGACTGATATGTAGAGACTATGGTGATGGGCTGATCATGCATAGGTTGCATAGGGATACTTCTAAATTTTCTAGAGGGGGCGGGCCGAGTAGGATACAATGGAGGGACCTCTTGTAATAGATGGCTGTACCCCCAAACTGGTCCTGTAGTTTCGAACAATATTATAGTCGCAAATACGCGGATTAGAGTGGCTAGATATTAGGAACGTTTCCAGTACTAGAATAATGTATTCTTTATGTTTCGGGAGGAAGTCCCGCAACTCATGAATGTTCGATCTGATGCCGTTTGCATTAAACGACACCAGTCTTAATGGGTTGGGTTTAATCCTTCCCGTACTAGCCATTGGGAGGCTTTATTTTGTTAGGCGCTTGATCGTCCCGATCAGCGATACATGGTCAACCATGGCTTGCATCTTCTCCGCCATGGTGCCAAATTTGACTTTGTGTGCAAACAGTTGCACCTCCTCTGTGTAGACTGACTTCATGGATTCGAAAATTCAAAGTCAGTTACTATATCCTTAGCCCTGCTTCCCTGAGTATATATACTCTGGCTTTAGCGCAATCAGTGGGGCGGGTGCCTGTGTCCCCTGTCCCATATGAGCCTAGGGCTTCGAGGCCCTCTGTGGCTGCGGGGGAGTGGGAAAAATAGCCTTTTGTGCCATTTGGGGCCACGCGAACCGGGACCACGTGTTTGGTGCCGGGTGCTTGGGCGCCTGTGGGGCTTTCTGCTCCCTGGGCAGCGGTTTTGGGATACTCTGGGGCTTGGGTACCCCCCTCTTGAAGAATTTGGGGGCCCTTGGGCACCCTCTGTAGTTGGCCCTGTGGTCAACTTGTCCGCAAAGTACGCGCACTGGGGGCTCAGTGGTGGATCTGTCCCTGAGACAGTCCCCTTCGGTCCGTCTGCTCCTCCGTGGCCATGGCCTCTGGGGCCTTCCTCTGGAGGGATTTTATGGCAAAGGAGCCCACGATGAGGGCTCCATAGGGCTTTCCATCCGCCATTGACTTTGCCGCCTTCGCAGGCGTCGACATACTTCTATTTGCACAGTTAATCTCTGCATCCAACGCCTCGTTAGGGTTAGGTGATGCTTGAATTAGTTCCTCCTCAAATACCCGGATTACATCCGGGAATTTGTTTTTGAGAAAGTTCTTCAGGATGCTGAATTGCCTTTCAGCAGCCATTTTATCGCTTATTTTGGTATTTTAATATAGTGGCTTCTAACTAAGCAAGGCTCTCCCGCTATGCGGGGGTTGTGTAGTAATTTAAGTGTCCTATTTACAGAAATAGGTTGAGTGTATATCGCCCTAGCAATTTAAATTTACTCACGTTTCGCAGCGAGATGCAAATTACCGGGCGCGACGGGTAGCACTTGTGATGTCTCACTTTTTGATCGCGAAACACTAATTTAGGTTAACTATGCGCAAGCTAAGCACTTGCGCTACAGCAACGGAGTGCGTAACACGGGAACCGCTTTCTAATTTTCACTTCGTAACTAAAACGGCGAACAATGAACACAAAGGGCACGATGAATACAAAGAGCGTAGATAGCCCTGGGCACAATGCGCTTTTGAGGACAAAGCGCACAATGGGCGGCGTGGAGAACACTCAGCACATTGGGCTACGTGGAGAACACTCAGCAGAATGGGTGGCGTGGAAAACACACAGCACAAAGGCCGTAGCGAACACTTAGCACATAGGGCGCAGCGTGCACGAACGACAACACGTCCGATCTCAACCGGAGCTGGAGTCGTCTATATTCACACACAGTCAACTCGATATATCTTTATTTTTTTTTCTTTTCGGAGGGACATAACACTGGATTGCGGCGCTAGTCCAGCATCAACGTCGATTTGCGCTACAAATCGGCAAAAGCCGTGTTCTTAATTTATTTATTATTAGAGCTCCCTAAAGTCGCGTTATTTTATTTCTATCAATCTAAGCTTTCGATTTACGGATTCGAACCCGGGCTCGTTTCCGTAAGCGGTGTGTGAATTTGACATTCTGTCAGTCATACGTAAGACTATATGTAAGATTTCATCGCTCGATCGGTGCGAATACGATATACACCCCTCGGTGTATATCGTATTGGTTCTAGCAGGAAAAATGCATTTACGCACCATCCAGCCGACCAAAGAGGCCTGAAGTGTGTGTCGGGCTCAGGTCGTGAAGCAATAGCTACTACCGACTAAAAACTGCTATCCGTTAGTTGGCCCTATTGGCATTTTACAGCGGGAGCCTGTCTTGGTGTTTTTTTGTTTGTGTTCTTGGACGGACTTAGCTACTGCTATCACGATCGCGTCGTCGGCGTCGTGCAATACGTGTTTCGGCCGACGGTAACGGTTCGGTTAATAACGTCGTATCGTATGCCGACGTTTGAACGATTAATTTATTTTTGTGATTAAGGGCACGGTAAAAGAACTTTCGAGACAGCTCTTTGAAGTGTCCTTTTATCGAGGTCAATTGAAAGTCACAATGTAGGTCGATGTTTCGGAAATACCACGGGCATCCAGTAGCCATGCGTAAGAATCTAAGTCAACTCGACATTATTAAGGGTTGTACATTTATGCTAATACTAGCAGTCCGCCCCGGCCTCGCACGGATATGTCACGATATAAAACAAAGTTTCATTGATTTACTAAAATATAAAAATTATGAATCTTAATTTTGGCATCTTAAACACATGTTCATGTTACAATCAACTAGTAAACAAATAGAATGGTTTCAAATTTTTATTTAAAGGCACATTATAAAGATTACACCTACCGAAAAAATAATCTTATAATCATGCAACCGACATGAAGACTTACCTCATCTTCTTATATAATGTGATAGAAACCGATTTTTTCCGACAAGAATTTGTGATGGACAGTAAATGTAATAAAGCTGCACTAAACATAATGTTGTTCGTTATACGAGTAATTTTAAATTAGAATATAGTCACCTCTTAAGTTGTGTTATCCATTCGCTGTATGTTATGTTATGTTGTATGTAAATTAGCGATTTAAAGTTAAATAATATGGTTAAAATGACAACAAATTAAATTTATGACAGTGTAACGTCTATCGAGACAGCTAGAGACATTCTATTTTATGCACATTTTGGTTACATTGTCAAGTTTTCATAATCTTTAAAACTTTTAAGAAAATGTTATACAAACTATATTCATCCCTGATAATGTAGGATTCCAGTGGCAAAAGATATTTTCAAATAGGTCCAGTAGTATCTGAGTTTTCGTTTCTTAACAAATCCTCGCAAAATGATGGGCAAATATATGAACTGCATGCACAGTGTCACTGTCGATTGGCCATGGTGATAACAGGACGTAATAAAAATGTGGTAGAACTAGATTATCACGGGACCACAACGTACCCCAACATGGTTCAAGCCTTGTCGTGGCGGTGGGTTTCAGCAGCCTGGGGTGATCCGAGACACCTTGGGCGAAACCAACTGAACCGAGGAGGTGGATACTCTTTGTAGCCTTCTTACAAGAAGAGGGGAATAAAGAGCAGGGCGAGGAGGCGCTCCTTGTACGCCTCTTATATGAGGAGGGGACAAATCTGAAGAAAATGAGGCGGCGTTATTGCGCACAGGGCAAAGGGCAGGGATGGGAACCTCACCCCACTGCACTGTCCCAAAGTAGTGTCTCGCACTACAGGACAGCCCCATCCGTGGATGTGGATTCGGTCCCTATGTTGGCTGGAAGACAAGGTCCGAACAGTCGTCGAGCTCCGCGCTCCGATTATTCGTCGAGCTTCGCGCTTCAAACAGCCATCAAGATGCGCACTCCAAGCAGTTGTCGAGCTCGCGCTCCGATCATTTGTCGAGCTGCGCTTCAACCAGTCGTCGAGCTTCGCGCTCCGACAACACACCATAAAGCCCCTAAGCCATGATGGCGAACCCGCAAATATTGCGGCCCCGTTACCGAGGGGATAGTCGTCCCCTTGCGACCTGACCCGGGTTATGAGGTCCGCCTCGATGCCCGTAAACCCCACAGATTTCTGTGGAGATGACCAGCAGTGATTGATGTTGGCTGATTAGCCATCGAGGTGCACTGATGATTTGTTGTCCCGAGGCACCCCACCAAAGGCGGCACTGATGGCACTCGCGGTGGTTTTTGTGGGTATTGGGCACTATAATGTGCCTCGAGCCCCTCACGCACACAGCCCCGACCCAGGGCCAGTGAAGGCGCGTAAATTCGTTTCCCGCGTAAAAAAAAAAAGAAAAACAAAATTGTACCTCATAACTGCATGTTGAAGCATTGTATAGCACTGAGACTGCCCTGTGTGGTGTGTGTATTGGTATAAAGAACACTCAAGTTCTAAGCAATTTCACTGAATCCATTCTACAAATAGGTACCTTTTTTACATATAGAATAGGGGGTAAACGAGCAATCGGAGAATTTTTTACGACGATCGACGCCCATGAACATGCACATAATTAATATGCCGATGCGTTGAAATGAGGCGGCGGCTACTCACAAACCGCACAAAACGCGACAATGAAGATGTCACTTTACGGCGGTATTATGTGATCGAGAGGTACCTCCCCGGTCGTACCGGCCCGATTCCGTTCAACAGGAGGATGTAGTGTCATGCACTATGCATGGTACTACCTCCTCCTATGCAGCATGGTACTACCTCACGTTAAATATAATATAACACAATCTACCTAACGTTAGGGACGTTGGTGGTTTAAGCCTTGTCGTGGTGGTGGGGCTCAGCAATCTGGGGTGAACCCAGGCGAAACCAATTAAACAGAGGGGGTGCTCTTTGCACCCTTCTTATAAGAAGAGGAGCTAAAGGGCAGGAGGATGAGATGAGGTTACGAAATCTCAAAGCCTGCACTGTTCCAAAGTTGGTCGGGTTGTTCCGTGGCGCGGGCCACGCACCGCGCACTGCATCTGCGGCTAGTCACTCACTTGAGGTGTTAAGGGACCCCCCTTAACACCTCAAGAGACTGACTAGCCGTCGAGGTGTCTTGATTATTAATACTTCTAAGACATCTCAACAAAGGTTGCACTGTCGACACTCGCGGTGATTTTAGTGGGTATAAGCAAAATTTATTTTAATACTGATCTAACTTAAGAAACGACTAACTCTCTTGTTATGATTTAATAAGATTAAGTAATTTTTTATATAGAAACCGTGATTTGGAAATTTTAAATAAAATAATATATACAAAATAACTTTCAAGTAAATGCTTTAGCGTTATTTTTATAGTTTTTGACTTACCCATAAAAATAATTAGTTAATGTTAGTTATAAATACCAATGAATTGAAATTACCGTGACAGATAACCAACTGGATATTAGTTAAGCACCTGCGAATTCAACAAAATAGGTTTCATGAAACAACGTTGTAGGTGAAACTCTTGTAGACAAGAAACTTAATGCACGTTCCTGATAAGCCCTTTCATATTTTTCTGTTGTAACCAAGTAACGCTACAGTGGGTTCTCACTAATGTCGAACATTTTAGATATTCATAGTAAATGTTATCGCAAGAAGTACGGTGCGTATGTAAAGCAATTTTACAGGTGTTTATGGGCGTCGGTAATAATCAGAAGACTCCCGACTGCTCGTTTTTGTTGCCCGTTACAATATAAAAGAAATCTCAAACAAAATTTAATAATACTTAGAAAAATAAAAAGAACGCAATTGGGGAAGGAAAATATCGAATTATATAAGAACTAGCCGCGTGGCTTTACTCGTGAAAACTAACTTCAATGATAACTTAAATATAAATGTTTTTCACCCCTGAAACGTATTTCTAAAAATCCTATTTAAGCGCTCACTTACATCATGAAAGGAACTCTGTACCATTCGAAATGTCCAGGTTCGGCTGTGCGTTGTTGGCAGTCATTCACTTGCATAATTACATGGATTATATCGCCGGTCCGTGGCACCCGATGGAAGCAATCAGCAAGTGCAAAGTACACAATATGCTGTGGTAGGGGCAAAGTACACGCTCACCAGTTTATTGCTCGTTACCTACACCAAGCCCACATGGAATGTGCTCAGGAGAAGGACCACCCTCGGATCTGTACCTTAAGTCGACATGCAACTTCATAAACCAGAGAGCAAGAGGCAAAGACATTGTGTCGTGTGTAGCCTATCAACTATGATTACGATGGTGATGTACTTGGTTTATATAATTTACAAGAAAAGAAAAAATACTGCTGAAACATTACCAAACTAATAAAAAAGATATTTTATTTTCTTTTTTTTTTCGAAGGGACCTATTACTATTGGCAGCGCTGTTGCCCTCGCCGAACGAACGACGAACCGTAGCGTCGTGTCTGCGGAAGACTTTTATGTCTTCAGGTTTTAGGTAGACGATAGGGGGACAGACCCCCCTCCCTTCCTGCAGATGGGAAGATACAAACCGGAATTTTGTGGACATTACCCTACAGTAATTATTTTGGGACCGAAAAGGGGGAAGCGGTCCCCCTCCCCACGCTAGTGGGACGGCGCGCGCACGATGCCGTTTAATGTTACGGGACGTGTATATCGTCTTTCGGTTTGGCTTGTCAGAGGAGGCCGGCCTCCTCCCCCACCCTCTGACGGGTGGGGTCGATTTGCGCTTCAAATCGGCTAGAAGCCGTGATAGTAATTTAATTTTTATTTTTAGAGCTCTCTAAGATCGCGTTTTATTACTTCTACTTTTATCTAAGCTCACGTCTTACGGATTCGAACCCGGGCTCGTTTCCGTAAGCGGTGTGTGAGTTTCTCATTCTGTCAGTCTTATAGCTGTGTAACTATATGTAAGGTTTCAACGCTCGACCGGTACGAGCGGTGTATATCGAATTGGTTCTAGCAGGAGAGAATGCATTTATGCACTGTCCAACCGACCCAAGGGGGGCTGAAGAGTTTGTCGGGTCAGGTCGTGTAGCTATAACTACTACCTACTACCGACTAAAACCTGCTATCCGTGGGTTTGCCCTATTGGCATTTTACTGCGGATGCGTGTCTGGGTGTGTTTTTGCTTGTGTGCAAGGGTGGACCTAGCAACTGCTACGGCTATCGCGTCGTCGGCGTCGTGCAATACGTGCTTCGGCCGACGATATCGAGAGTCGGTTATTAGCGTCGGATCGTACACCGATGTCTTTCTTATTAGATTATTCGGGTAATTCAGGGCCCTATCGAAGAACTTTTGAGAGAGTTCTTTAAAGTGGCCCTTAATCGAGGTCAATTTGAAGTCACAATGTAGATCGATGTTGCGTACGTACCAGGGGCAACCAGTAGCCGCACGCAGGAACCTGTTATGCAATTTCTGCAACCGATGTATCTGTTGGGGAGATTTGTGCACGAATGCGGCACGGCAATACGACAAAATCGGTCGAATGCATGCGATATACAAAGTGAGCTTATGTCTATTAGCCATTTTGCTCCTTTTGTTTATCAGAGGATAGAGTTTGAACAGGACGTATTGCGCCTTTTTTATAACTCTATCGATGTGATTCCGGAAGTCCATCGATCTATTCAGTGTGACGCCGAGATATTTGACCGCCTCCGCTCAAGGAATTTCGTTCCCGTAGAGCAGGATAGGGGCCATCTTGTTCTTTTTCTTTCCGCGTTCTCCTGTCGCGCGTGATCTGATAATTTTTGATCTGATTTTTTTTAATAATATAAAATAAACAAATAAATAATCAAAAACTGACTACTAACTGAAAAGAAAGGACAAGGATAGTTAATAGTCGCTTCTACAGTTGGGACACATTTAAAAATCGGCAAAAGTCTTCTTGTAAGGAATGAGGAAAAATTTTCTTCTAAATAAATATTTTATATCTCGTTATTTCTGTTAACTTAATTCTGCAAGTTATATTTGCATTGTTTTTCTTTTCTTTATTGTGTAACATAAAATATTCAGTAGCGGTCCGTTTGTGTAATTCTTGTCGGTATTTCGTATACGTAGTGAATGAGAATTGATATTTAGCATAGTTGTCTCTCCGCCTAACCTTATCCCGTTTTCATACCAGATCGTTATCTACGGGAATTGACGGAGGCGCCAGGTACTACACAGCGACTGCCATCTGACATCTAACCATCTGAAGTTGGGAGGGCTCCTGGGTACATGGCGGGCTGCTACTGCCGGACTACCGGAATACGCTCACCACTACTCCACCGAGGGTCTCTATTAAGCAAACGTGTAATCTTTATACTTATTAATATATATTATGTATATGTATATGATATATAGTATGTGTGTAAATACTAAAAGTAATTAAAGAAACCTAATAATGGCTTTTTAACACCTATTCAACGATACTACATTATGTTTACAATTATTATGTTCATTACCTTGTCTTCGCTGTCCCATTGCAATTATATAGATCGAGAAGGGAAGCCAGGAGACCAGCTAGGAGGATATAGTACCTCACAACAACCAGGAGGATAGAGTACCTCACAACAACTAGGAGGATATAGTACCTCACAACAACCAGGAGGATATAGTACCTCACAACATCATATAACATACAATACATACATATACAGCTAACCACAATATTTACAGTTTACAGTAATAAATGAGACGACCATACAGGCGGACACAATTCGTTCAACGTCAACTCAAACGACGTTGTTAAGTGTGGCCATCGATTTACAGTTTGTAAATCAAATCTTTATTTCGTATTCGAAAGGAATCTTATAAGTAGTTAGCCCAGATTGGTCATATTTCATCATTGATTGATATATTTACGCAACTATGTTGTAAGTGTTATAATAAATATGACGGCGCGTTTGAAACTGCGATCAAAGCGTGACGCCGGCGATGGTACGGCTGTGCTCTGATACCAGCGTGGCGGTAACGCTGTGATTCGAGACTAGAGGCGGTGCCATTGCAAACACCGGCGCGGCAGTGCCACTGTGATCTGACAGCAGCGGCAGTGTCATGGTGATTAGCCAATGGCATCTACCCTGCCACAACCCGGAGCGCTAGCTTGTAAGAGACTATAGTGAACATAGGATATTATAGGACAAAGCGACGAGCAGTTCACATGGTCGAAAGAGTGACGTGTCCGGAGTTGTGTCTTGTGAAGTAATGTTGATCTCAAATTAAACGGACTATCCAGTCTCGTACACTTAATGTAAAACGAATGTGCAAGTGTTAGACTGCAAAGCTGTGTGCAAATGTAAGACTGTATAACTGTTATACAAGACTTGTAAAGCTACCGACGTATTATTTCTCTCACCCGAATACTCACGATTACTTACAAACTGAAGATAGGATAAGGAGCAGGCTTGGTGCCGTCCCTTCAAATATTTAATAATCATAACACGTTCTTACTGTTGCTCTGCTTTGTTTATACTTACGTATGACAAATTTTACAAATGTAAGTAAGCAACACTCAACTTACATAACTAAAAATACACTAAGGTATTATTAGTACATAGCGATGTTTCATGTCATGACACTCGGCAGGGGGCAGGCTCCTCCCTGCGGGCGTTGCGTATGCTACAGTAGTGGCCACATCCCTTTTTAATCAATCTAGGGGCACAGCCGGGATCCAACCAACCTGGAAAAAAAAAAACAAAAAAGTGCGGCACGGCCGTACCATCCTTTTCTGGAAGTCATTCCGTTCGTTTTTTACAGTCTCTAAATTTGTCGTGGATGAAGCTGGACCCATCTTGAATTTTCTGTAAGGCAGGCAGGCATTATATAAACATGGTATATTTCAAATTTCATTCAATTTGAAAACGTAGTTTAAGAATTGTAACTATTTAATACGAAATAAAATTTTCGAAGTATCAATCTTTCTTATCGAAGCTGAATAAAAAAAAAACTAAAAGTAGATATTCGAATGTTACACATCTTTATTTATAAAAGAAGAACTACGTAGGTACCCTGTGAAAAAAGTTTCACTCAAAAATCTCAAAGCATGAAGGTTAAACGTCAAGTTAAAGTACCCATTACAAGTAAACGACAAATCTCAGATTTTAACCCAATTTTTTTATGTAATTTAAGAGACGTTGACCACCCCTATTTTTTGAAGTTACTTGTTTTGGCGTGTTTGGGAAAAATTATGAGAGTATTTTTTTACGATACGCGCAAAGTCACGAAAAGTCGACACCCTGAAGTTAGCTATAGTCAATATTTTAGTTTTTCAAAAAGAGTTACCAACAAAATAAGGACGTTTGTTTGTGTGAGAACTGACAACTGATATTTATAGTTTCTGAATAAAACTTTCAATGTTAAAATTATATTATATTTTTCTTTTTCTATCGCCGTTTCTTCTAGAAATGTGAACGAAGGCGAAAGTTTTTGATTTAAATGTTGTTACGCCATAGAAGTATCACTTCTAACGCGTGTACACGTCGCAGTCAGATTGTCTAAATCGTCGTATTTCATTACGGCTGGCCACTTTCAAAAACGAGGCTGTACCTTCTGTGGTGGGCCAACGATTAGCCAGTTTAAATACTGCTGAGGGAAATTCCGCCAGAAAGTGTTTGGCATTATAAGTTATTCAAAGACTGGCCTCATTGAATTTAGGTGAATCATTATACGCCTCATTAACATGACAACAACAATGGCGTGGATTATAAAATACAGGGAAATGAAAAACTATGCCTAGATAGATAGGTTCGAAGGTTTAGGGGGAGCGTAGCTCCCGACTTAACATTCGTAGTTAAGTTATTTCTTTATTTGCACTTAAAGTGCTTGTTGCTGTTTTTGAAAATAGCTAGCCGTAATAGAATCTGGCGATTTATCAAATACGACTGCGACATACATAATGCTTTTGTAGCTGTTTCAATAAAGAAAAGAATTATAAATGGTGGACGTGTACTCTCGCTGACACGAGCGGTCGGTAGCGTCAACAAAAACGTTTTAATATATTTTTTGTTTATTCGACATAAAACATAAAAAAATAGTCAATTAATTAAGTCAATGTTAAAAGCCCTTATTTTGAAGAAGACATCGCTCAATAACTACAACAATATAAGAAGTAAACAAATTGAAAAACTATAAATAACAATGAATTTAAAATAGTAACAAAAAAAAATAATTAAAGAAATGTGTGTATCGATTGCGTTTTTTTTTCGGGGGGGACCTACTAATGATGGGTGGCGCTTGTCCAGCCTTAACAGTTCGACTGACTAGCGAAGACTTTTGTGACTTCAGGTTTAGGGAGATGATAGGGCGACCGACCCCCTCTTTTCCCTCAAATGGGAAGAGATGTACCGGGTTGATTTTGAGTGTACCCTAAAGTAATTATTTCCTCCGAAAAGGGGGAAGCAGTCCCCCTCCCCACATTAGTGGGACGGCGCGCGCACGTTGACGTTGTGGATAAGGCAATAATTGTGGCATTCCGACTACAGCTACGGTTGAGAGCGGACGTGTTGACGTGTTCTCGTTTGCGCACGCTGCGCCCTTTGTGTAGCGCTCATTGTTCGCGACGGCATAGTTCCGAGTGCCAAGTGTTCGCGCGGTGCCTTTGTGTTGTGTGTTCGCCGCGCCGCCATTGTACGCTTTGTCCTCAAAGCGTATTGTGAAAAGGACTTTTGTGTCAAGTGTCCGCCGTCTCGTCTCGAAGTGTAATTAGAACGCGGTTCCCCGGACCAAGGACCCCCCGCACAGCGGAAGGGCCTTGCTTAAATTAGAAACCAATACATATAAAA
>JAFELO010002877.1:0-18076 GCA_017140195.1 Eumaeus atala
CTGATTTCGACATCGATATAGAATAAAATATTAAAATTAAAACAATGTGTTGTTCAACCCTGATTTATAACAATGACTAAGGACTCTTCTCTCTCTTCGCATGCCGGTTTCGAGTTTCTCAGGACACGATGTGAAGGTTGCTGCCTACTTTTTTATGATGGATGCGGTAGCTGGCTTCGAGTAGCTGGTTGTAGAGTACTGTTCTGCTTTTAGTGGCAGATTGGTTGGTTGATGAATACCCTGGCAAGAGCCAAGCTGTCAGTAGCAGGATGGTGAAGATGAACTGGATAATGTCCACGTCGATAGTGTTATCTACGTTGTATGCTTAATGTTCATAGGTTTTGAATTTTCTCAATCATCGAGTCTTCACTACACCTTTTCTTCTTCTTCTTTCTTTAAGTTCACGGATTTTCACAGTTTTGGTAAAATGTGCGTGGTCTATAGCAGTTTTCCGCGGCACTGGGGATTTCCCGATCCCACCGCTGCCACCAAATGTTAGATGGATTTAATGGGAAGTCTTTTTAAAAAATAAATTTTATTACTGCTAGGAACAAATAGTAAAAGATTATAATTAACTTGTGACAAATGGATATAGAAATTGTACGCGACCGTCAGGTCTGATGTATGGATAGAGACTGAGCTGCCGGGATAAGAGTAATGCTCAGGTTCCGAGAGTGTAATGCTGATGGGCCATAATCAGGCGTATTCAGCATTAAAGCCTCCGACCTCTGGACATAACAGACCGAATCAAATTGAATCATGTAAGTAATGCGAAACTAAAGAAACAAAACGGAACCCATAGATAATTTTGTTATCCATTTGTCTGTCTCTATACGTCGTTCAAGGAAACCTAAAGGTAATACAATGTTAATTGCAGAAAAAAGACCGAAACTTAACCATATACTACTTAACAAGTTCTTATTGAAGCTCGCTTGAGATTTTTTTTTAGTGACCCCTTTTAAATATGGTAATATAATGTAACATGGTTAGCGCTCGACGGTGGCTGGACAAAATTGGGTACATCCTCTAGCGAGCTTCAATATAAACTTATTTTAAGCAGCCAAAGAAGTCTAGTCAGTTCTTACCATCAGTGAAATGCCATATCCCTCTGCCAGATGCAGGAATGTACAAGATCAATTGTGACTGTGGACTCTCTTATATAGGGCAAAGAATCTATAAAAGCTCGCGTTAAGGTACATTTAGCTGATGTGAAACACCGACGGGTTACAAAATCTGTGGTCTGTGAGCATGCTGAAGTTGGTCCCTGTCATTACATTAGATTTGATAAAGCGCAAATTTCCACTAGGGAACCACCGATTCCTTCCAAGTACGATATTGAAACTCTTACGCTATTGAAATTAAAAAACATCCAAACGTCAATAGAGAAGATGGCTGGGTTCCTCCCTTGGCTTGGGACCCAGTGATAAACATAATCAAATCAAAAGCTAAACATAAGAATTAGAATTCGTAATGGTATTAAAAATATTATATTAAAAAATCTATTAACAAAATGATCTACATTTGAATAATTTAAACATTTAAAAATCTTTATTAGGACACATAACACATCGGTAGGTACTTAGACAATAAACTTATAGTCACAAACACAAACTTATAGTGAAACATATTGGTATTTTTAGTTGTTCCCATAATAGACGCACACAGCAGTTCTAATTTATAAATAATATACACACATAAAAAATACTATGAAACAAATGTTCAATATATATTTAAATTCCATATTAAATCTCGATCTACCATCGATCTCACTATTTATGTTTTGTAAGCACCTGCCACCCGTACTCCGTCTGTATACGACAGACGGAGAATTGATACATATATATATGCTCTTATTGGTGGTATTTCAACACTTAGTTACCGTACACCTAAAACTGCCTCGGAAACCGAGAACTGTGAGGATATACGGTAAGCATGTGCCCATTGCAGCTTGTCATACAGTTATGACGGGGTTCTTCTACTGGATGACGCCAAACAGTAGCGCGGAGAGATGTAAGTGCCTTTCATGCGTAATATTTTTGAACTATTTAAATAGGGGGTTATAACACCTCAAGACAGCAAGATATAACAAATAACAAGTTAAATAATGAAATAAACCGCAATAAAATGTGTAAAGATAGTTTTATTGTAACACTCTTGCGGTTCGACGTTTATATAATACGGCCCGGAAGAGGCTTGTCCAACTCCGCACTATAGAGGCGATAGAAATAAACAAAGGTACGTTATAAAAAAAACGCATAGTATTTTTTAACACACGTACATGTTTTATGTTACAGCGCCAGTAGTCAGAATTATAAACATTAGCTTGCGTAATGAAAAACAAACCAAAAGTGTGCTAGTTCACCAAACTAACCACCTGCAATATTTGTTTTAGCCTGCGTTTACAGGTCTGTGGCCGCCCGCCGCCGCCTGCCGCCTGCACTAATAGAATCGATTTTATTTCTAAATTGGTGTGGTTGGGCTGTATTTCATTTTGTCTATTTAGTTGATTAACAACTGCGAGCTGAACTTGCGTATGAGGGGTTCCGTACTATTATCAGTCGTTTTCTAACGACAAAAAAGACACGTTCGTTGTGTGGAGCTTAGATAGTTAATTTATTCTAATTTTTAGTAATTATTTTTATAGAATAAGGGGAAGACGAGCAGACGAGCATTTATACGACTACCAACGCCCATGAACATCAACATTATTACTATGACGATGCGTCGCCCTCCATCTACCCCTTCCAATGGGCCATCGGCTATTCACAAACTGCACGAAACGCGACACTGAAAATGTCACTTAATATGCACTTGTTGTTTGTTATAGTAGCAACATAAATACACGTTATGTAAAAATTTTAAGTGTCATCTATCACGGTTCCCGGGACACAACCTGTTGACAGACATGCACATGGACATCGTAGGGTTTTTACCCGTACGAACCTTAAAAGCGGCCAAGCATGAGTTGAACATGCACGTTGAGACTTCCGTATCAACATGCTACATGAGCACGACGAAGTCGTCTCACGGTACTTATAAATGTGTATCATTTGCGGGTGCGTGTGCGGCGTACGCACTCATTTTGTAATTAAGGAAATCATTCCAGACAAGTGAGACATTTATGACCAGGAGAGGCCAACATGACTAGAGCTAGAAACTACTTGTAGTCGGCGAAACTTTAGGGACTACTATTTAAATAATTCCGAAAATACAGCATATATGATACAGTAGTACGCCAATCAAATATCACTCAACACATATTTCGTTCGTTCGTACCTGTTGGTTGCACGCCCCTGTTCTCAAACAGAAAATTCACCGCTTTGAATTCTGACACAAATATGTCTTCCTGAAATGATTTAATAACTATAACTGCAATATTTCACAAAATAACCACAGTTATTAAATATAATGATAATTATTTTCTTAAAAAAAAAAACAAAACTAAAATTATGAAATATAATTTAATTGCACAATATATTTGTACCAGGATTCAAAGTCGCAAGCTATGGTCGATTTTCGGCTGCCAGACCAGGGCTTGGTTCATAAACAAACAGTGGATTGCAGCAGTTACATATTTGAAGGTGGATAATGACTGTACCCATGTATCCGCACGATCGCCCGTGCTGCGCTCGTGCGATTTAAGGGGATTACCCTGGACGTTTACGACGCCATAAATTGTGCATCCCCTACGCGCCGTGCTTAGAACTGCATTACCTGCATTTCCCCTGCGTCCGGCCCGCCGTGCCGGGCCCCAGCGTGTAGTAATATTACAAATCAACTTATAAGTACACCACCCGTCTCCCTTTCAGCGTCAGTTAGCACAAAAATTCCTCGAGCCCCTTACAAATTGCTATTAATTTAGTACATACCAGACAGGAGCAGTGGGCGACGCATCTGCGTAACGCAGACATCTTTCTTATAGTGTAGGCGGACTAACCACGCCCATGAACATCAGCATAATTACTATGCCGATGCGTTGCCTTACTTTTCACCTCCCCCCCCCCCTCAATGGGTCACCTTACATATCTATATATGGCTAAATCATTGGATGAAAACTGAAAAAGTGATCGATAGAACTAGACATTAATGTTGCTTAATTTTCGCTGTAACAGTGGCATAAATAAAGTTTATAAGTTGAAACAAAAATGTGTAAGTTAACAAATATTTCATGACAGATGTTCGTGAAGTTTGTCGTACTGTAGACGAGTTAGAAAAAGGAGATTTTTTTTGTTTACCATACCGACACAGCATAGATTTTTTATAGGCTACGGTACTCAGATATGAAGCCCTCGCGTGTCCAGCGTCTCCGATTGGAAGCTTCTCCGTACCACACGGTGATCCAGCTAATAACAGACAACGCGTTCAAATGCAAAGCAAATCCATTAACCACATAGGATTTTACAAACCTCTTTTTGTACGCGAATTCAGAGGCAGACCAACAGTTGTTATTTTTTTTTACTATACGGTGGCAAACGAGCAATCGGAGTCTTTTGAAGACTACAGTCGCCCATGGACATTCGCGTGATTGTTACGCAGATGTGATGCCTTCCTATCATCCCCCCCCCCAAATGGGCCACCGGTTACTCACAAACCGCACGAAATGCGAAAGTGACGCTGTCACTTTACGTGCGCATCAAGTGAGCGAGAGGTGCCTCCCCGGTCGTGCCGGTCCAATTCCGTTGCATAGGAGGATGCTGAGTCATGCACTATGTACTATGCATGGCACTACCTCTCCCGAAAATTCCTACTTTGGTAACGCACGCCAATAGAACATTCCCATTCTGGAACTGCAGATGTATATCCCTGCTTCTTTTTCCTCCAATGGGACACCGGAAAGTGGTGCGGGACGGTGTCATGTTAGCAAGATGTACCTCTCAAGTCGGGCCGGTCTAATCCGGCTCGACTTGAGAGATTGAGGAGCATGTCCAGTGCCATGCCTCTAACCAAAATCAATCCTTTCTTTTTAATTGTATGAGGGGACAATCGGGCAATCGGCGCGTTTTGACGACTACCCACAAACGTGAACATCCGAACAATTGCTACAATGATGCGTTCCCCTCTTTTCTCCTCCCTAGTTGGTCACAAACCGCACGAAAAACGACACCGAAAGTGCCACTTTACAGCGGCGTCATGTGAGCGAGGCCCTGGACGTCTCGGCCTAATTCCACTGCAATGTCGCATAGCACTACCTCTTGCTAAAGACCTATCAATATTAATATTAACTAACTTCATGAGGCTCCCTGGACTAAGCAAGTCTGTAACAACACACACAAGCGTAGCCATCACTTCACGTCAACAGAGTTGTATAAATAAGCGAGCAACAGATCCCGTGCCTAGCTGTTTTTTATAGTATAGGGGCTAACGAGCAATCGAAGCCTTTTTAGGATACTAACGATGCCCGCGAACATTCGTACAATCACCATGCCAATCCGTTGCCCTCCCTTCTACCTCCCGTCCAATGGGCCATCGGCTACTCACAAAAAACGGTATCATGTGAGCGAGATGCCGGCCGTATTCCGCCGCAATGCAGCATGGCACTCAGCTGTACGTGTAACGTGCGACAATTGTACCCATTCTTACACAAAGTAATAATAATAATATGCGATATAAAAAATGAGTTGTTCCACAGTCCGGCGGATCTCTGAAGAGGCCGAAGAAAAGAAATATCTTACAAAGCAATGGCGCACGCCTCACAAGAGAAAGCGCCTTATTATTTATTCACTTTGTGCTGAAACAAGCAAAGATAAAAAACAGCGCTATAACGACTTAGGTTGTAACAAGAGAACGTGTAATCATCAAGCCGAAGAGGAAAGGAGATAGTATTTGTGCACATGTTTATGGGCGGCGGTAGTCATGAAAATTCTTCAAATTCTCGTTAGTCCCCCTGTTATATATAAATACTCGAGTGCGTAATGAGTGTCGATTAATAACGAATAAAGATATGGTGTTTATTCCATTGAGGAAAAAAGGAATCTGAGTATAGTCTGACTAGTGACGCCCATAGACGTCCGCCTAAAGAGATACTGCCATTGAGCCAGCCCTCCCAACTCTCACAAAAGTCTTGAATACTTGTTAAATTCTTTCACATACGCAACCCAGTTATGTATAAATCAGTGATTTAAACCCTAAAATAGCTTCAATATCTGCGGTCACACGTGCGTGACGCTCGGACGTACGTACTGTAGATTGTTGACTTCCAAGCATCATCACCGTCTGATCATCATATGTTAGGTATTTTGCCACTTGGCTTTTAGTAGGCTATACTAGACTATACTAGGTAAGATTATAATTGTAATGTTTGTGTGTATATTCAGTTCTATGTACGTAGCAGTCCTTCAGCCAAAGGCATTGTCTACTTAAAAGGATGGCAGCCACTATGCGTGTATCGTGTGAACGTGATGTAAAGATACTGAAAAATATATATTTTTATATTTGTTATTAATTTACACAACAACGGCGGCAAGGATTTGGAACGGAATTTGGTGATTGCTTTCCATTGTGCTGTAATCTGAAATGACATAAAAAATATTTTTGCATATCAGCAGTATAAGGAGCAAGTAGGGGCCTTCAGGTTACGACCGACAACCATCACAAGCCTCTCTAAACTCACTTATCGAAACGCGACAGCATAACTGTCACTCTTCGGCGGCATCGTGTAACTTAGTAGTATCTTTTTTCGGAGGGACCTACTACTGGTTGGCGACGCTATTGGTCTACAGTTCATCCGACTAGCGAAGACTTTTGTGTCTTTTGGAATTAGTGGTACTATAAGTCGGGTGACGACCGATTGGCGCAGTGGCGGTTATGCCGAGCGCGTTACATCAAGGGTCGCGGGTTCGAATCTCGCCCAGGTCATAGATGTTTATCTACCTAGTCTTGCCATAAATGTTGTAACAAAGAAAAAATATATTTAATTGCAAATAACATTTGTTACTTTTACAGTGTGTTAGTTTAATGCACAAATATAAAACAATTAAAAATATAAAAAACTTATTCGAAGTGACCTCCATTGGCGGCAGTACAGTTCTTTAACCGTTGAGGCCAGCCATCAATAGAAGCACGCATTCTTTTCATCTATTTATCAGCCAAGAAATCGCCGGTGCGTCTCTTATTGGCTTCAAGTCCTAACTTGTCTCTTAAAATACGCGACGTGGTTCTTGGTGCTATCTTCATTTCCCGTGATAAATCTAGCTTTCGGACAGGATTTCTTCAAATTCCTTCCTCTACTGCATTGACCACCTTTTTCGTACAAAGACTACACGTGATCGGCCAGGAGTTCCTCTGTCTTCCTCTGTCACAAACAGAGGAACTCTCATCGTACCTATTAATAGCGCAGTACACAAACATTTGACTAATACCAAGTGTATGGAGAGTTTTAAAAATTGCATTTGGCTCCATACTTAATTTGTGTAATGCAATCACAGCGATTCTCTTCACTTTACCAACCCACTTACTAGCTTAATGTCACAAAATACTGTACAGTGTATTGATGAGAAAACACAGACTTCCGTCTTTTTGCGAGAAAGACAGTTCATGGAGCCCTAAAGAAGTGTAACAATAAAAGCACCGTGCAATGGCGGTTATCCGGTGCTACTAACACAAATACATACAAGTGACAGACTGGGAAGCCAGCAGCACGAAAGTCCATAGCAGTGATGGTCCCACGGGAGTAGTTCCCACCCTAACTGATGGCATTGCCCAGGTAGGGCTGTTTCCATGGTGGGGTTGAAACTGTATTTTACCGTACAATCGTAATTAAGCAGGTAATATTTAGTGACGGTTTCAAAGCTTCCTAACAAAGTGCCCGGTCTAGTAAGAACTTAGCTGGGAAATACTGGCCGACAAGAGGATATTTAAGATCAATACTATTGATGTTACAAATACTAAATCTGGACTAAGATAAAAATATTACGAAGAATTATTATTATAATTTTCGTTCCAATTTATTATTGAACCACCATAAAGCTTAGAGGGAAACACAATAAAACATACTTTTGACACTGAAACGAATATCCCCGACCTAATTTGGAAATGCCTACCTAACCTTACACGCCTATGCCATCTCGAAAAAATCATCACTCAGATACATGTATGGAGAGACTATCCCTAGTAATTTTATGTTCAAAGTCATAAGAATAAGAATAAGAAGACTTTTATTGAGATAATTAAATTTACATGCACTGTTACACCAACAACAATAAACTAAAGTAGGTACTGATCTAACATTACTAATAACGGCACATAATTTATAAACAAAATATTTGGCCCATACAATTTTTATTAGAATATAAATTTAGACTTAAAAAAATCGGGAGAAAAAAATTTGGAATAAAGTAAATGTTGGGATTACAGCCAAAAAGTGATAAGAATCACTTCTGCTAAGTGTTTGTGCAGTGGCACTGATTGCAGTTAATCATTATGATATCCCGAAATATCATTATCCGGATATTATGTAGTCCCTCAACGTAACTACACAATTTTGTGGCTGTTCATAAAAATACCTATCTTCCAAATACAGTACACATAATTTCCGAATGTCTGCGACATACTGACGGACAGATGGATTTGCCGGATTTTGTCATTTAACTTCGGAACGCTAAAGATTAGCTCAGCTGGCAGTAAATAACACTACATTATACTAGCCCCAGAAGCCGCACAAGCATTAAGTAAAAAATACACAAATAACATTCACGACTACTTCCCTAGATGGTATTCCAACCTGCAAACTGTTGACGTAACCAGCCGATGTACTACAGCTACGATTCCATCGTCTATAATACTAAAACCGAATAAAGTTGACAAATTGACATGCTTGCGTAGGGTCAAGCCCGAGGGTACATCGCAGAATATACACCGCCATTGCCCATATCTATCCTGTGTCAATAACGAGCGTTGTGTGATGCAACATTGCCTACCTGATTCTGTTAAATCGTAACATTTTAGCCGCTTTATTGCCAGTTACCCGTTGAACTAAATAACGAACGTACATTATTACGCAAAGTAACCAGAATTTTTAAGAAGGGGCGACCGTGGAGGTGCCACTCGCTCACATGACATTATCGCAACAAAATTTGTAATACTATGTTTGGGCAATCAGGATAATGTTCATCCGTCCGGATGTTACTAGGCGTTGGTAGTCACCCAATACTCGCTACTACTACTCGCCCTATGCTTTAAAGAGGTTCCAATCAAAATTCCATATTTTCCGATCCAATTTAAAAATTATGTTAAACCTAAAGTCACCACCCAATGTATCAAGGTAACGTTCCATTTTTCATAGCTCGTTCATCCCAATAATAGCGTTGTCAAGAAGAGAGGCGCGTACCCGGGCCGACCGGGCACATGGACGGCCCCGGAGAATGAATTCATCGCAGTAACATGAGAATACGAATTATGCTAAAATATTCCTTTGATACAGTCTCCTTGGCCGTTTAGGTTCGTGGGACACGCAGACTCCATGCTTGATCTCAAAAGTTTGAGAGAAATAGATAAGTTTTTTTTTATAGAACAGGATGCAAATGAGCAATCGGAGCCTATTCACAACTACCGCCGCCCATGAAAATCCACATAATTACTACCCTGATGCGTTACCCTCCTTTTCAAAACCCCAAATGGGCCACCGGATACTCACAAATCGCACGCAACGCGACACCGAATATGTCACTTTACGGCGATATTATGTTAGCGATCAAATATCGGTATCAAATAAGCGAGAGGTACTTCCCCGGTCGTGTTGGCCTAATTCCGTTGCATAGGAGGATACAGTGTCATGTACTATGCATGGCACTACCACCTCCAATGCACCATGCCACTACCTCTTCCCAAAGTGAATATTTATGCCGAGGTGTGTTTTCGTTTCTATGAATGTGAAATCGTGTAATGATAATCAACTTTTATCAGCCATGAACTTTGTTTTAGTCAAACACCGCAATTGTTAATCATTAGGGTACCGACGGCTGACTCGTCCCCTGACGCCCCGTCAGGCAGTGGCCACATAAGCCAAGAACTCCTACTCCTGCTGTAGCAATTATGTTTTGCTACTTAAACAATAAAATAAGCCAAGAACTCCTACTCTTGCTGTAGCAATTATGTTTTTCTACTTAAACAATAAAATAAGCCAAGAACTCCTACTCTTGCTGTAGCAATTATGTTTTGTTACTTAAACAATAGGATAAGCCAAGAACTCCTACTCTTGCTGTAGCAATTATGTTTTGTTACTTAAACAATAAAACAAGCCAAGCACTCCTACTCTTGCTGTAGCAATTATGTTTTGTTTTTTCGTCGATATTTCCGGACCAATACAATTTCGAGATCTTCAACAACAGCTCACTGTTAGCTCAAAGGCCGGTAACGGAGCTGCGAAACGTCACGTGTTGCAGCTGCTTTTGGGCGTCGGTACAAATCAAATGTTTATCAGTGATCCGAGTGCTCGTCAACTTGAAACGTTGGACTTACCGTTAGTTCACGAGGGCGGGCTTTTTTGTTCCTCCCGCTCAAGGTGCAACCATGCGTCTGTACCGAGCTGCGTTGTAACTGTCAAAATCTACTCGGTGCATCCGAGCTACGATCTCGTGCGTTTTTACGATGCGCGCACACACCGTGACGAGAAACCGACAACCTGACGTTATTTTTTCCAGCAAAGAAATTAAATTAGGAAACCGTTGAATTGTTATAGTTAGGTGTGGCAAAAGCTTTACACATAGCGTTGAACCGACGCGATTGTGTCCAAACGTTATTTGTTCTCGACTGGTATAGTCTTACAATAGCTTGGAGCGCTTTTGTAAATTGCTCTTCCATTAACTGTACCATTTCGTAACGGCAGATGAAGTTGTCCGAGCTCGGAGACACTTTGAAATATCTATCAAAGCATATCCCTAGACACCGTGATTATAATTACTTATTACAAATACAATTTACATGTTGACATTATTAAAAGTATAACAGCAGTGGAAGCCTTTTCTGGAGACATTTGTCATTTGTCGTCGGAATCCGTCGCATGAATGTCTTTTTGTGACAAATGACAAATCGGACAAGTAATTTCTGAGATTATTGCGTTCAAACAAAGAAAAAACTGTTTTCGTTTGTTTAAATTTTGTATTAGTAGGTACAAATTAGTATAGGTTTAACATCGCGATTCGATTCGATTCGCTAGCTACTAGCGAATTAAGTGTCCGTGGATTTTGTAATATTTTTTTTCTTACCGCGGTCCGTCTGAGACTGTCCATTTAAAACAACTAGTAAGTAAATTTAATCAAAAGAGCATGGTCCTGCGGTCTGCACTCCATGACATTGCAAAGTATAAACTTAGACAGTGTCATCTTCCGACTCTCCAGTCCGTCCGTGCAATTCTTTTAAACAGCGGGACTAAGTTTTATACTTCACGTATTCCTGTCACGATAATAGTACATAACAATAACTATAAAAATATAATAATCTCGGATTGGAATTTCTTTCATATATGACAGCTACATTCATACAACAACAACACATCTTCACAGCCAGCAGGCAGAGAGAACAGAATGCCGTACATCACGATCCTTACATACCTGCCTTGCCTCCTCCACATTCCCTACTCTCTTCATACAGACTCACCATAATGATATATATGGTTAGTCTGGCCTGTCTTAATACAATTAAAAAAAAAATACATTTGAATTTAGAATCTGTCATTTCTATAAGATTATTCTTTGCCCACTTTTGGCGCCAGTTATACATTATTTTGCGTTATTACGATGGAGTGAGGTGATAAGGAGGACAGAATCGCTGTGATTGCATTACACAAAATAGGTATGGAGCCAAGTGCAATTTTTAAAAACTCAAGTCGAGTGTTTGTGTACCGGGCTTTCAATAGTTACAATGACATTTTCTCTGTTTCTGATATAGGGAGATCTTGCCGTCCACGTATTTTTCGTACGAGAAATGTGGTCAAAGCAGTAATAGGAAGAATTCGAAGAAATCCTATCTGGAAGCAGAATATTTTATATGGGAAAATAAAGATATCACATAGCCTCATGTCGCGAATTTAAAAGATGACTTAGGCCTTGCAGCCTGTAAGAGACGCACCAGTCATTTCTTATCTGATAAACCAAAGATGAATATGGTGGTAAAAATGAAACAATTACTAAAGCGGTACGCAAAGGGAGGTCAATGAAAAATGTTGTTTACGGATGAGATGTTTTTTTTTACAATTGAGCAACATTTTAACAAACAAAATGGCCGTAGTTATACTCAAAGCTTTAAGAAGATTTCTCAATTAGTCGACAGAGTTATCCGACTTCGGTGATGGTTTGGTGGGGTGTTAGCTATGAAGGAGTGACATATTTTTGTGAAAAAATTATTAAAACATGGGCACAAGTGTACCAAGATACCATTCTTGAGAAGGTATCTAACCCACTTAATAACACCATGTTCAATAACGAAATATGGTTCTTCCAGCTAGACTTGGGACCAGATCATAAAGCTCGATCCACCCAGTTTCGGTTAAAACGAATGTTCCAGACTTGAGAGCTGAAGACTTACCATTCATCTAGTCCCGACCTTAATCTGCTGAATTATAATTTATGGTCTGTTTTAGAGATTGCAGCTTGCTCCAAAAACCATGTAAATTTGGAATCAATAGAACAATCCATACGATTGTCAGTGAAGAATTTCCCTACGGAAATGGATAACTGGTCTCAGCGTTTAAAGGAAAATATTTTCAAGTTTTTGTGCCCTTTAACCAGCGATGATGTGATGTGAAACAGCATCGGTTACATTTCTCCTAGGTCTCACCTTCCCTGAGTTCAGACTATATAACGTATCTGTATATTTGTGACACTCAGACAGTGTCACAAACATATTCGTGTATGAGAGAATCTATCTACTCCCATACACGAATGAGATATAGTGTATAGTAAAATAAACATCATATATAAGTACTTATTATATGTCTAAACTTATATATATATATACCTATTGTGCAATAATATTGTAAACAACAAAGTAAATTTTTCACATTTTCCAGCACAAAGCTGACGAACACCAGCCGTGCCACCAACGCATAAAATATTGCTTGCACCATGCTCGTCCGAATGTAGGTCGCGTGTCACCAGTTTTTTGCCCCGAAGGCCCAATAAATCCACAGGTGCTACACGATCGCCAGGATCAAGATGGATTAGTCTCGTTGAAACGTAACTGCACATGGAAACGATCAAGATTGATCGCTGCAAAGCCGATTGTTTCGGAACTATACTTGTTGTCATTTTATACAGTTGCGTTTGTAGGAGACAATCATGTACAGTGGGCGGAATATACCGATAAATGGTATTCCTGACATTGTCTACCTTGGGGTGTTTCACCTTTAAAATATCAAAGTATACTCTAATAAACATTACTTTTAAGAGGAGGAGGTAGTCCATGCATCCATGGGCCGGTACGACCGGGGAAGTACATATCGCTCACTTGATACTGGCGTGAAGAGACAGCGTCGCTGTCGCGTTTCGTACGGTTTGTGAATACTCGGTGGCCCATTGGGGGGAGGGGGTGAAGATAGGAGGGCAACGCATCTGCGTAACGATCATGCGAATGTCTATGGGCGTCGGTAGTCATCAAAAGGGCCGATTGCTCATTTGGCCAATAATGCTATAAAAAACATACTTGCCCTGTCACTCGTTCAATCCGGGAAAATACAATAAAAACAATTCGATATCATAATTGGATGTCATAAAATACTCATGTCCCTGATATGCCATGGCAGCATCATCGGGGCAACTCCCGCTTAGGCAAGTCGGTATAGTGAAGGGGACAAACGAGCCCTTTGACCATTTCCGCATGTTGTTGTCATGAAGACTCTCCTCACCTCCTTCCCTCCTGCGGAGGTCTATTGGAGAGCATGGGGAAATGGTAAATGGTACATCTGCTCAACAATGTTTAAACATATGTTGGTATTTATCAAGATAGCGGACTTCTCGTTGCCCCTTATACTACTAATTACCTATACACGAACATTTCGCCGACACTACTCTCTTATAAAACGAACTACGAAGTGATCCATCAACATCCACAGGCCCGTTTAATGTAAGAGCGACGAGAAATGTTTTGCTTTACCACCGCATCTTGCATAATATGTCCAAAGTCGACAAGTTGCTGGTGATAAAAGCATTGGACGTTTTCACGATCATCATCAGCCTGCTATCCATTCACACATCATCCTACTAAGAAATTGTGCGTCCTGTTACTCTCCTCACGCAAGATACATTCAACGGCCTTTGACGCTGAGGGCTAAAGGAGGGCACCGCTTCTGCGTGAGGATTACGCGCCAGTACTCGTCAAAATTCTCCGACTGCTCGTTTGCCGCCATATGACGTCAAAAAATTCTAACCACATTTGACACTGAAAGCTTACAATCTATTGCACTTGTGCCTGCACACACACACTTGTGCACTACAATATGTCCTGCGCAGTTGGCTAGTTCCCATTGAGGTAGGCTAGAACGACATTATTATTAGTGTCAACTGCTAGGTGTCAATCAACAGATTTCATTTAGAGCATAACCGTTAATACCCTAAGAGTGTAAACTCCCGCAGTTTGTGCTCATAGCGCGCAGCCACACGTCCCCGCGCGCCTGCGACGCATGGCCTCCCCTCAGCACATGGCACCAAACAACGTCGGCAGACATGTTTCTTACATTCATTAAATTGTGCAACGTGTTTTCGCCTTTGCTCACTGCAATATACACTCTGCTGACGGTGCTGCTACAGCGCAAATTTGAGTAAGAGTCTGTCTCATGCTGTCTTGCCGCGTAATCGGGCCAGCAGTAATAGGAGGGCAACGCATCCGCATAACAACCATGCGTAGATCCATGGGCGTCAGTAGTCATTAAAAGGCTCCGTTTGCCCCCTTACGCTATAAAAAAATTCATGAAATTACCATTTAGTCTAGAGCTGTTCCATATCACAACACATGTACACATTTTTCGTTTTCAGAGGTCGGGGCTGACATTAACTAGTTAAGAACTTGACTCTCGGCGCGTCTTGAGTCTTGTGACACGTGACCCGACGCCACGACGCAACTGAAATAATGTTGCGAAAACATAACAGCACGTGAATGTCATGTGTCAAGAGTGAGCTTGGTTAACGTGCTTCTTTTCAAACGCTGACCGCAGGGCTGTTATTGCATTTGTTTCTAGTGGCAGCCTCATCGCCCCTCTGGTTGGCTGCGTTCCGCCCTGCCCCTAAAGAGATGAACCATTTAATAGTAGCAGTATCGTGAACGTCGCCAGGAACCGTAACGTACATTCAGCAGGCCGGAGCACGGAACACAGGTATTTTAATAGTATAAAAGGACCAAGGAGCGATCGGAACTCGTGGTGCTTACCAACGCCCAGTGGGTTTCCTATTATTTTATGCTGACTTTGGCCGTTATATGAGCCACCAAAACTTCACAAACCGCACGAATCGCGAGCATAGATGTGACTTTGCGGCTATGTCGTGCAATCTAGAGGATAGTTTGCAGCCCGAGGGAAAAGCTAAAAACTGTCTTGGCGCCCGCAACGAATTTAATCAGAAAAAATGGGGGTAGGAAGTTTAATATGAGGTATGGCATCAACGACCAATAACCAGACACACGTCCTGCAAACAGTAAGGGGAAATATATGGTGGTTACTGATATCGTTACTCAAAATTATTGTCCCAATACTCCCGTACACTTGCTAATCTTTGCAGGGCATACCTTAAAAGTAGTATTTCGAACACCATTCTACTCGGCTTTCAGACATGTTTTTCAGTCCCGTTTCGTCGGGTGAGTGAGCTCGAAAAGGTTTTCTACGTAAATAGAAATTGTAAAGTAAATGTGAAAAAGATGTGTAGGTCAGGCAAGGCTGCCTCAGATATCAGCCAAATGAAAAACAGTCTGAAATTTGTTTCGTAAAGAGAAAAAGTCAAAAAAAATTTGACATGAATGTGAATTTTTTCTTTGGACAGAGTTCTGTAATAGCCAAATGTTAAAAGGATCTTGTTAACATTGGCCTTTACGTCTGTGAGAAATGATTTATGTCGCTTTTTATCACGTTATCACCTCTCTAATAATGAATTGTTTGAATGTGTCAGTCTGTACATGTGCCTACTCTATTTTCGACGATTCGTATTATATACAAAATACTGGTAAATCACGTCTGCAGCGGGCCTCGTTTTAATAGTTTACCAAATATATTGTTTGGACACTGTTTTTCATTCGTTTTTCTATATTGAAACAGATATAAAGTGCAACGCTTTGAATGTATTTTCAAAAATATAAGTGTTAATCCCTGTTACAACTTACAGTCAAATCGGTTTAGATTTGCATGAATGCGCGCATACACGCTTGAGGCGCGACTTTGCCTCTCTTGCCGTCTCTTTTCCTTTAGACACAGAAACTGTTATAGCGAATTCATTGGATTCAACTGGGTGACAGGTACACATATATACAAAACTGTAGAAACAGTTTTAAAAGGGCACAAACAGAAATGTTACAAGTGTTACAGGAATAGTTCTATAAGAGATTTAGTGTGTAACACTTATGGAAGTTTTAAATTTATCAAGGTGTTTTGAGTCCCTAAAGATTATTTTCAGACATAACGGTTCACAAGACCTGGCATAACGGACAGCGATTCTAAGTAATAGGGTTCCGTTTTTACCGTTTGGGTACGGAACCCTACAAACTAGCCAAGTAGCGAGTTTGTCATTTTGTCAATCATATTTGTTATATTTGAATCTGTCGTTATAACGTGGCTATAATAAGATGAATTGGACATCGCGAAAATTGGATATTTCTTAACCTGCAGCGACATCTATGCTACGTACTGAAACAACGAATGAACGCATTTTTTTTTGAAATTACGAAGTAGATGCCACTGGCTACACTGCGAACATAATTTTGTAAATTAATATTTACTACTATCTATTATTGGATATTTATTTTTTATTTAAATTCCTATAAGTGTATGTAATTTTGACAATAATTCTAAGCTTAATATAAATGATAAAATCACATTAAAATTGTCTATACAAACATGATGATCTTTTAAATCTGCTAGCAACACCAAATTTAAAAAATTATACACAAACAACATGGTGGATCAGCTGTTTTCATTTTTCGTGAGGGATTATTTGTTTCTATAACGACGTCCTGTTATGGTTTCATAGCCATGTGTGAATTAAAATGGGCTCAATCGCATCGGTGCTGCAATGGCATTGTCAGACGTGTGGTCAAATTAATCCTACAGAAAGTGTAAAATGCTTAAAATGTGGTACAAAGAGAGTGTCGGGTCATGACAGTGAAGTTCAAAAACGCTACTATACGGGTGATTCTTCGTCTGAATACGCTTCCCGTACTGAAAAAAGCGGTGGAACTACACCCGGTTCGGAGGCTATTGTTATACCAACAACAAGTAATTTTAATAGGTACGTTACTATTCAATAAATTGACATGCCATTGTTACCTGTCTCAAAGATTATCGATTTTTCGTGGCTCATATTTAGGTTATTTTCGTATTGTATTTAATTGTAGCGTGTGTGTATCAGTAATACACCATTATAATTACTGCTTTGCTACATTATTGTGACGAGTGTGTGTCAGTATTTATGTGATATTTAAGTCGAAAGTCCATCATTTCGAGTAAGTCATTAAAGTGAAGTATTTTTGATCGATTACATTATAGAATTGTTGTTTGCTTTCTTCATTATTATACGGTATCGATTATTACAAAGTATTGTAAGATTTTGTGGTTATATTATGTGTAAATAACGGAATATATTAGTTTTTATAATTAAACATTAGTAGGAGGGAGGTAGTGCTGCATCATTTTTGCTCATTTTTCGTGTCGTGTTTCATGCGGTTTGTTACTTTCCAATATCCCATTGAAGAGAAAGGACAAAGATCTGGTTGTGTCTGCTTAACAATATGAGTATGTTTGTGGGCTGGTTGGGTGTCGGTAGTCATAAAAAGTTTCGACTGCTCATTTACCCCTTTTACAAATCTTAGATATACAAAGATCCAACATATACTTGATGTAGCCATTAAAATAAATAGGTAATAACATATTTTATTTTAGATATATCAA
>JAFELO010002877.1:18157-56498 GCA_017140195.1 Eumaeus atala
AGTGATTTTCTGAAATATTTTGTTGGGAATACCTATTTCCAAGGTAGTGTATCTTTGGTAGATTATTCTACTTCTTAAGCCACAACTGATATGGTATAATTTATACATAGCCATTTAATTTTTTTTTATGTTTGGCTCAGATGAAACATAGATTATACAAGGTTCTAAAGCTATTTAAATGAAGCAGGTTTAACATAATATAACTTAAAGTTTGATGACTTAAAGAACTGAGACAACTCTGAATCTCCGTCATAGTGTAGTACAACTTATAAATTTCCTATCCTAAATGGAGTATAAGTTAGCTTAAAATTATATACTGTTTAAAATGCAATTAAACAGTTTTCGCAATTATAAAGGGGAAGTTTTGACATAGTATGTTGCATGATTGATAATACCTGGAATAAAACAAAAAAATATTGTAACTACCTACTTTGAGTGTATCTGCCATTGATCTCCTTGATCATTAAGTAGAGATATTACATCCATTAAAATGAAATGAAAATATTTTTATTCAAAACAGAGTTATCAACTTTTTGATTGTCATCAACTGCCAGTTCAACCCTAGCTCTGTCCTGAGAAGAACGGGCGAAAAAAACACAGTGGGTCTCATCTACTTTAATTTTAACAAATTTACAAATAATGTACAATTTATTAACCCATGCAATTTTTATTATTCCCACATTGTGGTGTCTGTTGTAAATTCTATGGCATCATAATATCCACACAATTGTTCCCTAACAAATTTTTTAAATTTATTAATTGAAAGCTTTTGAACGTTCTCTGAGATTCTATTGTTGGACATTGCCATGGAAAATAATTATTTAGTTTGCTAAGTCTATGAACTGGTACATTAGTTTGTGTCCATTTTTAGCATTTCTATGATCTATATCAATATATACATAAGCGGCAAAAATATTCTTACAAACAAACAGGACATTATCTAAAATGTATTTAGTTTACTCTCAAGTCAGTATGCCAATTTCTTTAAATTTATGTCTAAGGCTTCATTAGACAAAGTAAAAGCACTAAACATTTGATGTTATTTTCCAGTGGATGGTCGTGTGTGGGATCGGCACCGCTCGCAAGCCGTGCGTGGCGATGCTCGTGCGGGCTCCGGAATGTGTCCGCATCATGGCGGTGTGCGGCTTGCGATACTATTGCACCCCATGCACCAGTTTACAGGTATTTCAAGTTTAGAACTCTTACAGAACTAAGTACGCAAAGATAGATAGAGTCGTGATTAATAGTTTGTTGCGTCCATTGTCGCTTTAGATACTGTCATTGTCAGTGTCACCACTTAAACTCTTCACTCTTCTCGGTGTTATGGTCACCTTAAATAAGCCATTATCAATTTACCAATAATATCTCAAATGTGATAGTTTGTTAGTATATCTGTCCCTAGTAAAATCATTTAAAGAAGTGGTGAAATATTTTCTATGGGACTGATCTTAAGAGGGGTCTACAGTACCACAGTTAGTAACAAATTATGAGATGTCAAACATACTTAATAACTTATTGCAGTCAATAGTTTATAATTAAAGCTTCATTATACATTCACAATGACACCAGCAACAGTGTACTATCACTGCCTCTGCTTACAAGATACATTTATGCTTTGTTTCACTTTGTGGTAGTAAGACGTGTAGTTAATATTACTGTTGAATGCCTACATATCAAGGATACATTGAGAGAATAATATATCGAACCAACGAGTAGTAGGGACCTACTGACATCTAAAAACATCCGCATATCGGTTATTCAAACGCCTTCCCCTCCAATGTATTTCACAGACACCGCATGAAACGCGACGTAAAGGTGCAAACGAGAGTTAAATTCCCTGTAAAATACCTTTGTAAAGTAATGATCACAACCAAAAGAAAGATACGTATCCAGCAGAGCTTATTGTGGGTATCTTCTCTGACATGGGCGTGTTGCGAATCCTCAATTTAAACTTAGCCGTTAAGACAAGAATAAGTGGTCATTATACAGATCCAATATGTGAAAATAAACAAACAACACAGTGACTTGCCAATTGCTGTGCAGTTCAGCAATGGCACTGGGTAGTGATCGTTATAAAAAGCTCTGTTGACATTGTGAGAGTAAACATTTTATTTTGCAGATTTTCCGATGACGAGCATCAGTCTGCAGGAATGACTGATAAGGACAAGTCTGATCAAGGTACTTATTCTCTTATTAGATGTTGGCGAACGAGCAGGTAGATAGTGACTACCGCTACCATAGATGTTATCAAGACTATGCGTCTCGCAAAGGCATTGCCCGCCTTTAAGGAATAAGTATGCTCTTTTGTAACTTTGTAACTCGATGATAAATTTATGTACATTTAGATTTTTTTCATTTTTTTATAGTATAGGCAAACGAGAACAGGCCATTTGATGACTAACAACTCCCAAATACATCCGTATATATATTAGATTGTATGCACAGTTATGTATACGGATACATACATTACATAGATTATAGATGTAATTATATATTGTACCATGATATTATCTAATTTATTATTTTATTGTCACTATTTTAAGGGCCAATTTCACGGGTTGTATTAATGTCCTGGTTAGGCTATTCCGAACACGCAAATACAATACAGATTTAGATTTTACTGTTCTGGTTAGAAACAATGTATGTTTATTATATAACAAAGTGCCCAAAGACTGTCTGTCTGTATGTGATAAAATCTATTAACGGACTGTCGTGCGGTTTTCGCCAATGGATAGAGCGATTCGCGAGGAAAGTTTTAGTGTATAATTTATTTACGGGCAAAGCCAGCACTGATAGTTAGTTTGGTATTAGGTAGCATTAATGTGACACAAACCGCATGCATCGCGACACATACAGCGATCACTTTACGGCGGTGTCACGTGAAGTACCTCCCCGTCCTTGCCGGCCCTTAAGTAGGCTGCAATGCATCTTGCCACAAGCCCTTATTCTAGTTCATATAACAACATACAATATTATTTTGTGTGTAAGTATTCATTTCAATAAAACGATTTTAACTGATATAACAAAAGCATCTGGATTGTCCAGCGTCATATAGCAATTATATATTACAATGTATGTCATTTAACCATTTACAGACGACAGTATGATAAGATCGAACACCCTGGCAGTTCCGTCGTACAAGCCTTCCCCTAGTTTGTCCAACGACCGCCGACTGAACTTGGACTTGCAGTCACTGCGGCTGTCCCCCACGCAGATCACGGACCACGCCCACGGTGTCACGCGCTCGCTGTCCCAGGGCTCGGTCATCAGCTCCCAGCACAAGTGGTGGAACGTGCAGGACTCCCGTGGCACCATAAACAGGCCCACGAGTCTTATGGTCTCCGAGAGGTACGCCACGCATCATCCAAGGGAATCCTTTCTGAGAAGTCTACACACCGTCACCAGGAGACCCAAGAAATGCAACCAGAGCAAATCCAATTGGGAGCTGAACTACGTTAAGGAATACCAGAGGGAGCAAAGCAGGGGGTTGCACCTGAAAAAGTGGGCGTGCAGTAAGTGCACACTCGAAAATTCTGGAATAAGGACGCACTGTGAAGCGTGTCTGTCTCCAAGAGCGTCCCCGCTGTCGAGAATCACTAACGCTAGGGGCCTGAGCGTGACCACATTGGGTAGACACGAGACCTTGACCGGTAGAGATGGAGCGATCTCTCTACCTTCTTCAGGAGGTGTTATGATTACGGTGCCGGATTGGCCGCAAACTGGTGGCTCCACAGTATTCCAAAGGTCTATCAGCGCTCAGAACTCACCAGAAACACGTCCCACATACAGGCGATCGTTTTCAGAGCAGAATAATGAGAATCGATCGATGGGCAAGGTCATATCGAGTAGGCGGAGCTTGAACGAGTATCAGCGGTCGTTAGCGAGCTACTGCGACTCGTTGCCTAAGGAGGGATCCGACAAGAAAATCGACGAATCACATTTGGAGCTGATCGATAAGGAGTGCAGTTGGGACACGAATGCCGAGGGTGTGATATACGCCCTGCCGAACAAGGGGAAGTACAAGGACTTGAACCTGCAACTGCAGGTGAACAACAGCGGCACCAGATACTCGTACGTGTCGGTCCAGGACACGAAGACGGTGATGAGCAACTCGCACAACGAGGCTCTGTACGCTAATGACGTCACGGACGACGACTACGCGCGTATCGACGAGCTTCTAGGAGCGGAGAACTGCGTATGCCCGGTGGAGAGTAACATGCGGACTACCCACATCAGTGGCAAGGAGAGTGGGAAAGTGTTCAACATGCTCCCGTCCGTGGGCAAAGTGTCGCACAACCCGCGGGAGCCGTCCCAGGTGCCTTCTATGCAGCATCAGAACAGGTATGTCATTCCTCTACTGGCTCAACATTATTATGCTTTTTTAGTGTATAGCGAGGCAAAAGAGAAATCACACAATAGCGCCGTAAAGAGACATCTTCGGTGTCGCGTTTCGTGCGGTTTGTGAGTAGCCGGTGGCACATTTGTGGGGGAGGGGTCGGAGAAGGGCAACGCTTCGGCATAGTAATTATGTATCCACATAATAAAATTCATGGGCATCGGTAGTCGTAAAAATGCTCCGATTGCTCTGAATCTGACCCTCTTTACGACTACCGGGCCCATGAACATCCGCAATTACTATGCCGATGCGTTACCCTCCCTTCCAATGCGCCACTGGCTACATAAGATAAGTATAATATAGTGCAAGGGGGCAAACAAGCATTATTTGTCATATACATTAATGCTGTTTTTTTAATACTTAACATAAGAGGGAAACGAACGGTCCGATATTTTTAATTATTACGGTCGACCGTAGATATTCACACAACTGTTACGGAGTCGTGTTGTTTCCTGCCTCTTTTCTAAAGATCCACTGAAAACATCACGAATCCGCATGAAGCGCGATACCATAAGTGTCACTTTGCGGCGATATCATATGACCAAGACCTGGTCGTGCCAAATTTGGCGCAGGAGTTGACAGGAGAGGACTTGAATTACAACTCCATGCCAATTGATTTTCGTATATCAGCGTACTTTGTAGAGGATACTTAAGCTTTTGTTGACACCGACATTAAGTGGCTACCTGCGTGTCTCCTACTTCTTGGAATGACTAATTCCCTACAGTCATAAGCTCCACACAAATTAAAAACAATTTTCAATTTCGGTCGATATTTCCCCCTCCACTGTGGGTTCTTTGTGATAATTATTATATTATGGCCGTTTTGCTGAACCTGAATATTTATTCGCAATGTTTTACACAATCTTGGTGAAATGCTGGGTTGAAATTGAAATTGAAGTAGTCTTTTTGCTCTGGCCACTTCCAAAGAATCACTGTCAGCCGCGCGCACCCAGCGGCCCGCACATAGCTTTACACACGCTGAGGGCATTAGATCTCACAATATACACTCGTATTGCAGTCGCGAGGCGGTTGCAGGCGCGGCGCGCATGTGGCAGTGCAGCGAGTGCTGGTTCGCGTATAACGCGTGGGGGGCGCGGTGTGACGTGTGCCGCAGCGCGCGCCCGCCGCACGCCGTTACATTAGCGCCGCCACCGCATCAGCCGCGCACCAGGCACGTACCACTCGCAAATACGCACGCAGATACGCACCGTAGATACGTAGAAAGATACGCCCATCACCTGCAGATACATTCGACGCTTAGGGTTCCCGGTGTGATGTGTACCACAGCGCAAGTTGTATAAATCACCGTTATTTTCTGTTAATTGCACGTAAAATTCATTCTTATTTTTATGTAAATATATTTTTTTTAGCCGACGCCAATGCTGTATTGTCGCTTAGCTGTGCCCTGCGTGCTAAAATTAAGAACTATAAACTGTTAAGGGGTCTGATTATAACCCGGAATGTTACATTTCGGCTAGCCTAATTAAATAACGTTTATCGCTGACCACTTCGTAGCTGACTTTCTAGGCTCAGTCAGTCTGGCTAATCGTCCACCCGCCTCATCGTCCACCTCATTACAAAAGTGCCCATTATTTCGGAAACGGCTAGCCGTAATGTAAAACTGTGATTTATGCAATCCGACTGCGACACGTATATAAGTCATCTCAATTTAGTTTCCCTTTATTTTTCAGAAACAATTCATCATCAGAAGCGAGTGGAACCAAACCAGAACCCAACCGTAATGAGCCGCCCAAGAAGTTGACTGTGCCTATAGCTTCTCTGGACCACGACCTTAACAGTGACGAACTTCTCTTCGCCGTCGGTGAGTCTCGTCTACCGTAACATATAAAGTAACTTGTCTTGTCACTGAAAGATAACCCACAACTGCGGGACCGACCAAGCTGACATTTGCAAAATTTTTATTATTATTGGTAGCTTTCCGGGTCTCTACTCTACTTCTACATCCATCTGTTTAGAGCTACATGAGGCCAGACCTTTCGACAGGAGTCCAGTTCATAGATAATATCTGTGTTTTATAAGCAAATGCCAAGGCTATCTTGGGTTTTATTTCAAATATCGTAGCGTACAAAAAGCAAATATATTCTATAACGAGGTTTTAGCTACTCTAAATTATGCAGTGGAGCAGTAAGTGTAAGGGTGGATTTTAGGATAGGAGCAATGGGGAGTCTTCGATGAGGGGTTAATCTATGTCCCCATTATGTATGGTTGTGGGCAGTAAGCCCATAAAATCCGACTAAAACCGATTTATGCGAATGTTAGACATTACAATAAAACTATTTTTACGGATTTTATCGCGGTTTATTGAATTATTTATGTAGCCCGACGTGTCAGAAGCTTTACAGCAACACACACAAGTCCTGATGTACCAAGTTTTTAAAGGTACCCGAAGAATTGTAAACGGGTTATAAATCGGGGTTAATAAACTAAAATTATAATCCTTCGGGTACTTTTAAAAACTTGGTACATCAGGACATCTGTCATCTCAGTCCACCCGTGACCATGGTTGTAGATTATTTACCGAAAGGTCAAACTATAAATTCTAGTTATTATTGTAACCTTTTACGATGAATCCGGGAAGAAATAAAAGAAAACAGGCCGGGAATGTTGCGTAAGAAAGTTTTGTTTCATCAAGACAATGCACGTGTTCACACTTCGGTTGAAACAATGTTTGTAATCCATGATTGTGGCTACGAATTGCTGCTCCACCCACCTTATTCGCCGGATTCAGCCCCCTCGGATTATCATTCATTTCCAAATTTAAAAAAATATTTGGATGGCTCGAAATTTTCGACCAAAAATGAGGTGATAGTCGCAGTAAACGATTATTTCGCCGACCTTCCGGAATCTTTTTTTCTCGAGGGGATAAACAAATTGCAGGTCAGGTGGAAGAAGTGTGTTGAACTAGATGGAGACTATGTCGAAAAATAAAAATAAGTTACTTAGAACTTTTAGATCCACCCTCATATGTTAACAATCAAACTATATCAACATACAATGCACAAGTAACCTTAATCATCCAATGTTATATTTAAATGTGATATTGTATATTTCTAGAGTCGTCCCCAGTACCGGACGCAAATACGTGGACGTGCGAGCGGTGCACGCTCGTCAACGAGGGCGGCGCCACTGCGTGCGCCGCATGTGCGGGCTCGCGGCCGCAGCCCAATAACTATTGGTAAATAATACATTAATAATAGAAAACAGTCACCAAACATCTCTAAATGTTGGGTGGTTTTAAAACTACCTGTGTCAGATACGACACCGCCTTGAAATAATGGGTGCGCAAGAGACGTAATCGCAGTTTAGCGGTATGCCCCATAGCTTGCTCGCTGTTTCATATAATTTTTAACTCATATTTTATTTGATACAATAGTTTCTCAAAGAATAAACTAAAAAAAAATCAGGTCATGCGGCTCGTGTACTCTGCGGAACCCTCTGTCGGCGGCGCTGTGCCTAGCGTGTAAGACTCCGCCCGTACCCAAGCACGGAGTGTCGAGTTCCTCCGCGGATAATCAGGGTTCAACTGGTATGTGCTTTCATATCGTACCCATATATTTCCATATAAGTTTTTTTATATTATAAGTAAGAAGCACTCCTACTTAATAAAAAAAAAACTCAAATTCGCTTTGGGTATATGTATCACACTACACGAACAATTAATAGAACATTTAAAAAAATCTATACTATTTGCCTTTACTCAATACAATTATATTTAGAACAAATGTCGCATTAAAAATTTGAAATAATGATTTTGTAGTGCTCAGGCAGTGCGATATAACCGTCTGCGCATTAGCTTTGTTCTTGCGGTATGTTAAAAATCCTGTATACCCAGAGTGCTATTTATATGTAACATAATATATTCACATTTATTACATAGGGTGAAGAGCGGCCGACACTTGTGTCCTTTTGATAAAATCGTTGCAGGGTGTCCGCGGGAAATACTAGATCGGAAATATTTACTTAGTCTGGCCATAAATACTGTTACAATTAAAAATAGAAAAATGTTACATTTGAACTTGGAACCTACGATTTATACGATTGTTCATTGTGTGTTTTCATTTTGACGCCAATACATACATTGTAAAATATTTTGCGCTATTAAAATGCCACTCCATTTTAGAAAACAGAATTGCTGCGATTGACGCACTGGTCGTGTCTTAACTGATAAGTGAAAGATGTATAAAGATGTGTAAAAGGGTGGTAAAATCCAAACAACTAGTGAAGTGGAAAGGGAGGTCACAGAAAGTTTTGTTTACGGATGAGGATACTTTTACAATCGAGCAAAATTTTAACAAGCAAAATGGCCGTATTTATGGTCAAAGCTGTAAGAAAGCTTTCCACTTAGACGACAATGTGGATCGTGGGCATTATCCGACTTTAGTAATGGTTTGGTGGGGTGTTAGCTATGAAGGAGTGAAAACACCGGCACAAGTGTATCGAGATACCATTATTGAGAAGGTAGTTACGTTTCTTAACGACACAATGTTCAATTACCAAGTATAGTCCACCCAGCAAGACTTCGCGCTGGGTCATGAAGCTCGGTCGACGCAGTCTTGGTTGGAAGCGAACGTCTCGGACTTCATCCTGAAGGCTGGCCGTCGTCTAGTGTTGATCTTAATCTGCTGGATTATGGTCAGTTTTAAAGAGTACAGCTTGATCGAAACACCATGATAATTTGGTGGCCCTAAAACAATCCATTCCATTGGCAGTGAAAATTTGGAAAGAGGCTTCTCTTAATAAGAATTCTTATTCTTAGCGCTTATTGAGATAATTAAATTTACATACATATAATATTACAATCATATTACATAAATTTGCATCAACAACAATAAACTAGAGTTGGTACTAATCTAACATAACTAATAAAAGAACATAATTTATAAACAAAATATTTGGCCCGTAAAATTTTAGTTAAAATTAAAATTAAAAAAGGGAGAAAAAAATACAAATTAAGTAAATGTCGGTGTTATAGCCAAAATGTAATATGAATCACTTCTGCTAAGTGTTTGTGCCGAAAGATGCACAACAGGGCACATATCATAATCCCCCAAAAGGCCACTCAGTTAACAACTGGTTTTAATGACTATGTTGCAGCTACAGGAGACCACTTCAACTCAAAACGAAATGGCAACCAGATGAAACCCAGATTCTATTACTATTATTATTAATAACAATAATAGTTTTTTTTTATTTCAGACTCAGGTAGTCCATATTAGAGTTAGAAGTATGAAACACGGAGGTGTTATTAAATTACTAATACAATATATTTACTATGTGATTATACTCTATGCTTATTCAACAAATTATAATTATTTATTACACCTTTGCAGTCAATAATATTTATGACAAAGTTGTTAAAAAGAAATTATAACAATGATGACAATGTTATTATAATAATAATGTTACCACATAGGTCGTAGCCCGTCGCCGCGGCGCTCGCGACACACGCCCGCGCTGCCGAGACGTGGCTCCCGACACAAAACTCCGCCCCCCGAGACAAAGTGAGTTTGATTTATTGTTCAGTTATTACTTGTATGTATAATTTAGTGTCCTTTGTATTTGAATGGACGGGACTTGTAAATAGGCTCCTCAAGTAGACGTTTCTATGTCTACATGTTAGAGAAAATTATAACAAGAAGCCCAAAAGCTTATCTTATGCTTAAGTGGGTGCTTACTCCAAACGTTTTGGCTGAGATAGTTTATGGAATTATTTTTGTTATATTTTTATTTTTTTCTTTCGAGCGCATACTCACGCTAGTGCGTGACTGGTGTTGACTGAGTGAGCGGCTGTCATCTAGTGTCGAAAAATCTGACTGCATCGTTGAACCACCACTGCGGCTGTGTTAACAACGTTTCTATATGAATACGTTGTCTTTTTGTTTTCTTAATCAATGTGTTAATATATTTGCTCAATTCATCTATTCGTAGTGTCCCTTGCAGTTCGGAGAGCACTAGCTCTGAGTGGTCGTGTTCTGAGTGCACGTTCGTGAACAGCGGGGCGAGCGGCGCGGGCAGCGCTTGCGATATGTGTCAGTCGGCGCGCCCGCAGCTGCTGCCGGCCGCGCACTCGCCGCGCGCCCGCGACCTTTCGCGTGAGTAGTGCTCGCACTCGCACACTACACACATACAGCATAGATCACTGACACACCGTGAAATACATTGTGTTATATCCCACACCACGATCTCCATACACTTCGCAAAAATTGGACTTGCAAGTTTCTACCGCATATGGTAAAATTATGGTCAGACTAAAAAATAAATTTTATTCCTAACCAAAAGCATGATAATGTGTAAATTTCTGCGAACTTGTAAAATGTAATAATATTTTCAGTACTTGAATAGTATAGGCGTTACAATAGAACCTGTTATCGCATTGTTAACCACGTTAAAATACGCTACATATATAATAATTTATTTGATGTAAAATTTCAGCGGAAGGGTCAGACGGTGAACGACAGGAAAGCACGCCGATGGAGATACTTAGGATACGTGAGGACAGCCACGCGTGGACGCAGTGGCAGGAGGTGCTAGCGCAGTGTGCGGCGGTAAGTCCGATCACGTGGGACTAGCTGACTCAGATTACTATCCTGGCAGACACCGGCTAGACGCAGGCACATGTGACTTATAAACTTGTACTTATACTTTAACATTGAGTTTTTGCTTAGCGGCGTAAATCTGATCTGGACTGTTATGTACATATATACAAACATTTGAAAAGATTCTATGCGGAAATACAAAGACACACTGTTAAAAAGTAATATTTGTCCTTCAGACAGGAGAGATGTACGTGGATGAATCGTTCCCGGCGGCGCCGCGTTCGCTGTACTACAGTGGAGCGAGTGAGAGCGGCGCGGCGGCGCGCTGGCTCCGCCCCCACCAGATACACGTAGACGCAGACCATCGGCTGCCCTGGCTGGTGTTCCGCGAGCCACGCCCCTCCGACATCTCGCAAGGTATGTGCTCTGCCCTCGAAATATCTGAGCATCGTGCCCTCCTCAATCAAAATGCATTCTTCCCACTAGATGCACGAGACACGTCCCCCCGACATATCGCAAGGAACATTTAAAATGTTTTAGGGCATATTCGAAGGCTCCACCCAACCAGGTTTACGAAATCTGCCCTTCTGATTTCACCATCAAAAGTGATGATATAGCATTTAACACATGACGATGAAGCCAAAAAAGGTAATTTTGAAGCAACCACTCCAGTTTCCACGGTTGTGCTGCCGTTTAGGATATTCAAACATACTAAACAGTTTTTACGAGCACTTGGCGCGGAGGACCTGGAATGAAGATGAACTGCATACTTGGTTTATAGACAGTAGATGACTGGGGTATGCGGATATCACCAAAGGGTATAGCGATCGATTCCCGGGATAGGTATTCGTGTATAATTTGTTTATTGTGTATAAGTATATTGGTGTGCGAAGTTGGGGGGATCGCCTGTTTAGTTATGGCCACCTTTTGTTTTTAGGTGTGCTGGGCAACTGCTGGTTGCTGTCGGCGCTGGCGGTGTTGGCGGAGCGCTCGGCGCTGGTGCGCAGCGTGGTGCTGAGAGCGGAGCCCGCGCGCGGCGCCTACCAGCTGCGCCTGTGCAAGGACGGCCGCTGGCTCACCGTCACTGTGGACGACCTGCTGCCCTGCAACAAGAAGGGGCACCTGGTCTACTCGCAGGTGGGCATTCTCTCAGCTAGCAGCAGTCGATGACATCATATGTCTTCTGTTTATGTCTAAAAATTGTATTAAATTATTTTATGCAAGTTTGACTTTGAGAGTAAGTTGGCGAATGCGTGAAGGCAGCGTTACTAAAATGAGGCCGTTGGAGGTTGGGAGGAAGTCTTTGTAGAAGTAGATTAGGAGTTAATAAGAAAGAACGAGTTATGTTTCGTATACTCCTGTAGAGAGCAAGAGAGGACACACGTATTCCTTAGTTCTTTCTCTCATAGACAGTCAGTTACATGTATAATGTGCGCTAAGTAAGGCAGTTTTGATCGTGTGGTCACTCGTATTTTTTTCTTTCTTTTCTCACTTCTTCGGCGTCATCAAGGTGTATTTTTAATTAGTTGACATAACTAAAACAGTGTAATTCTTAATGATCGTTGAGCATGGCATAATTAATTTTTACGTCTTTTTCCAGGCGAAGAGGAAACAGCTGTGGGTGCCGCTGATAGAGAAGGCGGTGGCTAAGCTGCACGGCTGCTACGAGGCGCTCGTGTCCGGCCGGGCCATAGAAGGTAAGCAGTCCCCATTAACACACCTTCCTGTACCGTCTTTGACGTTCATTGGCATCTGCCAAGTTGTACGTAGGTCATAGGTATCTAGATTAAAATGTTAAAAAACTTAAAATACTACCACTTCCGTGCCAGTATATATATGAAATCTACATTTGTACATAAAAAATATAAATTTGTATCTTACTAAAAAGTCCAAACTGGTTACAAGAAGTTGCAGATACAGCTATAAATTACTGTTACTTCACTGAACATTAAAATATAAAGCAAAAATGCCTACTGTACACCTACAATAAATTAATCTACCTAACTAAAAGGACTAAATTATAAACAATTTCAAAAATAATTGTATAGCTGGTTACTAAACAAAATGTACTATTCAATAAATAAATACTTTCTACATAAAAATAATTATATTGTAATTTATAAAGAATATTAATTAAGAATAAATTAATGATGAGTTATAGTAATAAGGCGGTAAGAAAACGACGTTAGTCGCACTTCATACGTCGCCGGTACTAGTTTTTTTAGGCATTCTATCTTTACAGTATGGACCAGATAAATTGACAAGGCAGCATTGAACACCATCGATACAGATCTATATCCAGCAGTGGATGAAGCATCATCATCATCATCATTATCAGCCCTTATCGGTCCTCAGCTGGACATAGACCTCTCTCAATGAACGCCAAGAAGACCGATCTCCTGCTACTCGCATCGATCCCAGATCGGCTACTGCACGGAGCTCATATTCACACCTGGTGAACGGTCGAACAACACTTCATTATCCTAAACGCGGCCCCCACTTTAGAACCTTGTCGGGCCATCTGCAATTTGATTTTCTGTGTGTGTGTGTGCCCTTTGCCACTTCAGTGAGCCTATTCTTCGTGTGATATCGGAAACTTAACTCGGACGAATACAATTTATTAATTATCTACATATTTATGCTCTGATAGTAGCGTTTCTATGAACATCCACATCAGCGGGGCACTAATAGCTTGCCTTTCTGCTTCGTAGTCAATAAAGAACGTCAATTACGTGCGCCTAATCGTAAGGAAACATAACGCTCAACGCGCGTGATCGTACGGGCTTCCGCTGCGTGCCGGACGCCGGCGCGGGTCGCGGAGGTCCGCAGCAGGAAACCTATTACGCCCAAATGAATTCCTCGCAGGTTCCGGCCCACGACGGGTCCTCACCCTTCCCCGCCCGCCCTGGGCCCTTCTTGTTCCTTAGGGCTATCACTGATGAAACAATGGAGTAGCTTTTTTGTTAATTCCTTAGCCAACGCAAACAATGGCAATCCCAAGATCACAACAATTAGCATTTCGTTCATTATTTGATGCTACATTAAGGAAATTGAGGATTTCGTTAATGAACAGTTTTCGGTATCATACAAAAGTATGTATGTTAATCTTTTTTAATAACTACTATATGAAAGTGAATGAATTTTACACAAGTATAGATTACAATCACGAATAATAAAATACTAACTATTATCAGATTCGATAAAATAATTTTACGCAGATAAAAACGCTGGCCACAGTATTATATGTACATATAGGTGTCTAGGAGCATAATGCTTGTTTCGTAACATTAATTTAGTTGAAAGTGTTAATTTAGTTGCAATATATTCTTTATTTCACTTATTCGGACACCGAGTAGTTTTTACATTTAATTAAAATTACAAATATAACAGTTAATGAATACAAAATGCACAATTCTTTAAGGTCACAACATGTACCAGAATGTATGCGAAAGTTTCGTTTTTTAAATTGTATTTACGAATTAATTCCAAGAAAATGAAGAATACAACTTGTAATCAAGTTTTAGTCTAAAATTAATCATACAGTAAATCTTTAGCTTTTGCTGCGCGCCTCGGTACTCGACGTCGAATGCGGAAGTGACTGATAAATGGAGAGCGGACAATCTATTGCACATAAATTTTATAATTTTTATGCACAAAAATCATATCGCATATTTAGGACAATCTGTTCAATTTTATGCAGAAATATCATCATATCGTGTAGTTATCTACGTCGAAGATTACCAATTTTATTAAAGTTTAGCTCATCAACATAAGTAAGTAGATCCTCTGGCTTTATAAGTTATTCAAGTTGACTTGTCATTCAATCGGATCTATATTATTTTTAATAATAAAAAAATTTAACACTTTCGTTAACATTTATATGCGACGTGAATAAGTGGATAGACATTTTAAAATTTTCTTGAAACATCATTTTTTTTGTTGTCCCACACAGAAAATCTGCTGATGTGTAGCGGAGCGAAGTTCTCGCAGTGAGCTCGCAAGATACTCACACACTCCTCAGTTGCGTGTCTCAGCTCGAGTATCGCGATTGTAATTTGATAAGTGGCAAGTCACAACCCTAGAGCGAAGCACTCTTACTTGACGAAGCGGAATTTTAATGAAATTCTGGGAATCATTTTCATATGCATTGTATATACTTATTGTATGTTTTAAACTATTATTTTATTTGTAAATTAAATCATCAAATGTATAGATTCATAACTAAATATTTTTATGGACCGACTTTCAACCTACGGATAATACACAAATACTTGTGTTTTAGCTTGACACAAGTACAATACTTAAAAACATTTTTGATGTAGTAGAAAATAATACCATACTTCTTGTTTATTATTTTGCCCCTTCCAAAAGATTAAACGGGGACTACCGCCGACCATTAACATCTCACAATCTGGTAATTAAAGCTTTTTCCTCAGTAGCTCACCGGACCATAATAACGACAGCACGAAACGCGACAGTGCAGCTGATTCCTTACACTGATCTCATGAGTGCGGGAGATACGCGCCGGTCGTGCAGGCCCGAATCACTTGCAATGCAAAAATGACATTACCCCTATTTTACCATATCTTAGATCATTATCTGGCTATCATTATGTCCATAACCTGTCGGCTGACTGTACATGTAGCGTCATACATAGTGGTTTTTTAATTTCCAAAACACATTAACACACTGTAATGTACTAAAACTGTCAGCGATAATAAACCGCGTGCCATTTTATATAAATCCCGAACGGCGAGACAGTGACGTCACGCCATTGTCACCGCGCACACAAATCAAAATCGTTTCCCTTTCAACCGTCGCATCAATCTTGTCGATATGATTTATCGAGCGGTCGATAAAATATCGCCGACCTCTCATTAACCCACCCAACAGGTAAAAATGTCACTGGAGTCCCGCAATTTATTAAAGTTAATTCATTTTGTGTTTAAAACTTGTGGCCGTTTTCGGCGTTGTCATGGTAACGGAGGGGAGGCTGTGACATACATATGCCTCTACATACGCGCTACAGTTTATGTGACGTGTTGTTAATTATCCCGTGTCGCGTTTTCATTTTGCGTTTCACTTGCACTACTTTAATATCATCGTCTACGCTGGTACAAGTCGTGTAGTGTATTCTTATTCACCTTTTTTAAATGAGACGGTCGCCTATGACGGTATAGCAAGAGGTAGTGCCATGCTGAATTGCAGCGGAATGGGCAGGTACGATTCGGGACGACGGTGCATTTTGTGAATAGCTGCATGTAGCCGCACGTAGCTCCAATTCATCGTTTGTGATGACACGAAGTGCGAGTATTCGAGGCTACTGCGGACGTCCACTAATATCCGCATATACATTTTATTATATTTTGCATCCCATCTCCCCGATCCCAGAACGATTAGAAATAAACAAGCTATTTTTGAATAAAGAGGTAGTCGGTTAAATAATATGCAGCGGTTACGCTTCGTAGACAATCTCTTCTACACAACACAGCCGACCAAAAGTAATGACGTTCAATAAATGTTGCAGGAGAATTGGTTTATTATGGACGTACTGAGGACTGAGTATTAATAATGAGTCAGTCGATGATACTAATCATCGGCAACAAAGGCAACAGAAAAATCATCGCCAATTTCCACTTGAAATATTTAAAACTTTACACCCAACAAATACTGAAAGTAATGTTCAGAACACAAATACGTTTCTAAGAGAAGTCCTCTTATTGGCAATCTCCAATTTTAATACAGTAACAGTTAAGAATTGAATGAAAGGCGTTAATAGGAAAACTTCGACAGCAAGGTGCTAAGCGATTTCCATAAGCTCGGAGACGGCTGACAGAAAAATAAATAGCTCTAATAACTCGGACTGATCGACAGTTTGTAATTTGTTCTGTATCGAGAGAAAATATCGAATGAGTGTGTTCGGTTCTAGGATTGGATCGAACCTTTTCATGCGGGCAAATTGGTTTTCTTTTTTGGCCGTCGCGTCGTTGGCTCGGGTGACGAGGTGCCGGCTACTTTTTTACCCCAGTTGTGTTTTCTCTCGCGTTCTATGGGTCATGCGACGGACTATTTTAACGCTCTGTTTAATTTCCTCTCCTGCTGATAAATTGACTACGCTTGTGGATGGTCATCTTTTTGAAACACTCCGTTTTCTATTTGGTGTTTCTTAATTGGTTTTGTAATATCTTGCTGATATATTTTGCACTGGTTTGTTGTGTTATCATTCACATGTAATGGTAATGCATTTACAATTAATGGTGCAATACCATGCGATCAGGTTAAATTGATGTGTGGTTCGTCAATAAATATTTTGTTATAGGTGGCATTATTGCAGTGAATTCAGTAATTATTCATACACTTTGCACAATCGGAATGGATACGCATTCCGATTGAGATTTGCCTATCACTTCGAGTTGGAAGTGTGCCTAAATTTAGCAGAGGACGTTTTTGGAAAAGCAGGGCTGAAGAATCAGAGAAAGGCATGATCTGCGAGTGGGGTATTCGATCACATTGTAACCAGAGTTTATACAGCTACGCGCATCTGCATAAGCTTTTAATGCGTTGGGGCCATAACTAAATTGCTCATTTACTCTCTATTTTTTTTATAAAAAATGTTCAAATGTAATTTTAAACTCTTTCATGTGTACTGCCAATTGATATGCAGGTCGACACCGAGGCCGTATGCGCCAGCGCTTCCTTCCGATTTATTAGTTTAGAGGTGATTGGACGTACGAACCACTCGCCGAGCTACGTGACCAGACTCGGCAGCGAGGAGCGGAGGCTTTGAGCAACTAATGTAACATGCTCGGGCACTAAAGAATCTCGTGTGAATTCTTAAATGAGAAAAAAATATATGAAACGTACAAAAATTTGTTACCTTTAGATTGTGCGTCACATGTGCCCGCGCTAAGCTCTTATTTTGATGTCTGAACGTTAATACCTACAAATACTCGTAATGATGTGTCATTGCGTAGTAGATAACGTATTGCCTATACATAAGAAATAATACTTTGAAGATTTATTTTTGAAATAAGATGCTCTTAATATTTTAAGTGTATAGAATCTTAGACTCTTAGTCTCCAAAATCAGACTTCTTTGTGGTATTTAGATTATAAATAACAGTCGTGCCAAGATTTCGGTAGGATCTTCTTATTGTGCTATGGCAGAGATTATTATACACTTAAAAACTTGTTCTTTTCTGCACAAGACTTGAGGACATTGTAGTTGTAATTGTACACGGTTTAGAGTCTAGAAAAATAACGTATTTTCCAAAGCCTCGTCCAAAATACTTAGAGTACAGTATATAAATGTCCACATCATACGCTAACAATTGAGAGTCTTCTATCTCTAACATCGTGTCCTGCAAATTGATAAGATCAAGTACGGGAGGGAAGGAAGGGTCGTATTACGAGTCCCGCTGCTTTACGCAGCCATTAGGCAAAGTCGCATCCGCCTCGCGATTTGTAGCTCGTTTGTACGACTGTCTCGGAGCCTATGGCGAGCAAACTTTGTGGTATTATGGCAAATTTATGTCAGGTATTAATAATTTACGTTAGTTGTCGCACCAAGTTTGCTCGAAGTTCCCCGGTTAGTTCGAGACTTGGAACATGGTGGTGACGGTTTCTTCGCGTGGATTAAATATTTATCCAAGTTTCTACTAACTAGAGGTTGACTTGTCAATGTAATTTCTAGTTGCAACCACTGATAATTGTTTTGTCCAAATTTGAGAAATTTCGATCGGTGGACACTGTGACAGTTTCAAAATTTCACACGTTTCGTTTTAATTAATAATCTTGTTATTGGTGTCTATTGGTATTATTATTGTAAATAAGTTAAGTGTTAATAATACTATTCAAAGATTTTAACAAAAAGAACTTTCTTTTGAAAACTTGTAGCTTTGATACATGTTATTAAGAATCTTATAAAATTCTTATCTCATAAAACGGCAATGAAACATATGATCATAATAAAATTTATATATTAAAAAATATATTGATATCTGATAAATTAAATAATCAAGAATAAAATAGTTAGCCATAACATCGGTGCAATTATCTGAGCTCGTGCGTCGTCTCACGTAACAAGGGATAAATCTCGTGCGCACCGAGCGGGCGCTATTAGCTAAATAAATTTGCTCTCCCAATATGCTCGGTAACTCGATTTAATGGCGATAGAATTGATTCATTCAATTATGAGGAATTTTTAGTGCCCCAACTGAGGATAACTTTGTTTTGGGGCGCACTGCCTGGCTGAGGGGCTGCCGTTCTCACGGGCTCATATGTTTACTATATCTCTAATGATTTTTTATTCCGTATCGTTGCTGTTGATTTAAAAGACTTAAATCTGAAAGTGTATGTAATTTATTTGTTCAAAAGCGTGTTGCAGATTATTTTAATCTATCATAAAATCAAATGAAGAATGTTAATATTTTTTTTTATTGTAAGTGCTGTATTGTTTCGATGTTTTTATTTTTGTTGAGATTTAATTTTCAGAATAGTTAAAATTGTGTTTTATGTAATCGTTAAGATATTATATTAAAAATCATTATAAACGTAAACTCTATATTAACAAAACGATGTTGACATCCCTAAATTGTTTTTGAGACTTACTACACAAATTTTTAATATAATCAACCGAATTATATAATAATACCACGTGTTTAGTTCGCTTCCTAAATTTGACATGAATTTATGGGAAAACGTCATCGTCCAGGGCCATTAGTGCTACTAATGCTGCCATTACCGGGCCGAGGGGGGTGTAACGGAGAGGGGGAGAGGTAGAGCAAAGCGAGGGGGAGGCGGGGGGAGGGAGGTCGACATCTGTCGCTTGTTTTAGCTAATTTATCGCCGCCTCGACATGCCTACCGGGCGCGTATGTATTAGCCTAACTTGATGTTTGCACCTGCAAATTATGGGCTATTTGTTCAATATTAATTTTACATTGTAGCTAATGTTTGTATACAGACTTGTTGGTACGCGTGGTGATGAGTGTACCTTTAGACTTCAATACTGACAAGTTGTTTTGCAGCAGACAGACAGCATCGCTACCACACGCTTGCACGCGTGTGAGTGAAGATTGAAGATTCCTTCGCTAATCACATCAATATGCATTGAAGCGATAACACCTCACTTAATTTTGTAATTTTAATTTCTTAATTTCTAGATACACTCCCAAAAGTATTAATGATTTATTTCTTGACAAAGAAATTCCAATACCTAATTCAAAAAACTACACATATCAGCTGCAACACGGGACAGTAGTTCACTACATAAGAAGAATCATGATTCTGATATGAAAGAAGAAACAGGAAAAAAGGAAAGAGGAGGTGTTAGCGCGGAAAATCATAAAGCGTTACGCTGAACGTGAGTGTTTCACATTGAGCATGTGAAACACCCACGTTCAGCGTAACGCTTCGCGTGAAATTTTTCCTGATCAATTTTTTCCAGTAAGTAAACACCAATAGTAATATTAATAATAATGTCGTCTTAGACAAATTTCGGCTGCAGCGGCCAGCTCTATTGAGAGCCATCTGCGCGGGACATGTTATAGTGCACAAGTGTTTGCGCAGACACAAGTGCACACTCTATTCCTTCATTCTCCTACCCCGACGGGACGGCAATCCAGCACGACCGGAAGAAATCAGGCGTAGGACCGACGGCTTAACGTGCTCTCCGAGGCACCGGGGTGTAACAACGTAAATTTCCAAACTCCGGACAGTTATTATAATTTGAAAAACCCTAATAGCATTTTTTGTATGATTTTGTAGGATTTGAACCCGGGACCTCACCTCTGTGGCTGAACATGTTACCACTAGACCACGAGGCAATGGTAATAATCATCTTAAGTCCCTGATGTAATGGATGGATTAACACCTGACTTACCAAAAGATGTGTTCTAATCAACAGGCTACCGTTGCATTTATCTTGTGATAATAATCTTCCATAAAAATATATAGATACAACAATATATACTTTATAACTTATAAGTACCACAACTATTTAATAAAATGTTAACTTTTTCATAACCATAAGCTAACCTAATCTTAATTATGATTGTAATTAGGCGTATTTTATTCCACAATTACAATTGTTAACGGCATAATCAGGATTGCGCGCACAATCGTGCGCTGCCGGCTAATCCAGATTTATATGAACAGGGCCGGATTAAGGTGGCGTGAATTACACGTTTATAGGCCATAAAGAGTGATCCGGTGGCGTGCAAGTACCTATCGCGGCTGGATATAGTTATGATTTGGATTTGCGGTGATACAGGCTGATATTAATGTTGTTTATTAATATTGGGACAAAAAGAGGCGTGGCTTAAATTATCGTAGCGAGCAGCGTAGTGGTAAAAAGCGTATATATATATACATGGTAATTTTTTTTTTATTAGATAGTAAGATAATTGTTTTGCATAGCCTAAATGAATGTTCCCGCCTTATTGACCTTAGGCTAAACTTAGACAAGACAAGGGTCATGTTCAACGAACACTTCTCCCTAGGCCGGTCAACGTTGATGGTGGTATTCCTGTAGTCGTACACGAATACCTCGGGCCTTGCAATCAGATAGACATAACCTCGACCTCGAGAAGGAAGCCGACAGAAGGATTCGGTTAGGTTGGGCAGCATTCCGGTAACTACGTCACATTCTCACGTCGCCTATACAGCAGAGCTTGAAGACAAAATGCTTCAACCAATGCGTTTTCCCCGTGATGACCTTCGGGGCCGAAACACGGCTTGTTAATTTAGAACTGGTCCGCAAGTTTGCGGTAGCTTAACGGGCTATTGAACGTATAGTAGGTGTTTCTTTGTCCGAAAGAATTCGCAACGAACTCATAAGGCAGGGAACTAAAGTATCCGATATCACGCGACGAAGAAGCTCGCTGAAGTGGCAATGGGCTGGCCACTATGTCCAGCAATGCGCCGATCAGGGCTGATAATGATGATATCGATATTTAATAGTAACTCTGAATTATATAGATAATTTTATGACTATGAGCAGGAGCGGATATCTTGGAACACCAACTGAGTATATAGAGACTAACCAGCCGTGCTGGACATCATATTACAGTTGACAAGAGTGTGTGTGTGTGTGTGTGTGTGTGTGTGCAGCCATAAGTAACATCTTTATTCCCTATTCCAATGCGACGGTAGTTTGAAAAGACAGGAGAGAAAAAAGACGTAGGACCGAAGGATTTTATTATATCAAATAAAATAGTTTGTTTAAGTTGACGTCTCATGGAGTTGCCAAGCCAGAATATCACTACATCAGGTACTTTTTAGTTGTGGGTATGCATTTAAAGTATCGCAGGTTAGCAGGAGGTCTTTGCATTCTTTGAAAGAGGCCTATGTCCAGCAGCGGACCAACAAGGACTGATAATGATAATGATGATGGTTTCAAGGATCACTTGTGGTTTAAATTCACCGGTACTGCAAGTACCTTGTCAATTATTCAAACCTTGGTAATTACCAATGAGGATAGTGTCATCACTAACGCTTGGCATCTTAGAGAGGTGTTAAGCCATAATAGCACTGCTTTAAGTACGAGGGGCGACTGATAAGTATCAGAAACGACAAAGAAAAAGTTTAGTAATCTATTTAAAACAATTTCATTTTACAACGTAGTTTCCTTCTACCTCAATGCATTTGGTCCAGCGCTTCTCCAATGCCGTCACATCAGCTTGATAAAACGTTTTCTCGAACCCAGAATACTCGTCTACGGCGACAATGACTTCATCACTGGAAGAAAGTCTTCGGCCACCAAACCATTTCTTGAGATCCGGGAATAAGTGGAAGTCGCACGGTGCCGGTTCTGGGGAATAGGAGGGATGCGGTGACAATTGGAACCGCAATTCATGGAGTTCATGAAGGCATGGATCACTGCAAGCCTTGACGAGTGCAAAGGTGCTTTGTCGTGGTGGACTAAAACTTTCTTTTTGGATAAATGAGGCTGTTTCTTTCGAATGTAACTACAAAATTTTTACAGCATCATGGCAGAATACTCTCCGTTTATTGTTTTCCCTCATTGCAAATAATCCACTAAAATAATCCCTCGAGCAACAGTCGCATTCATCATTTTGCCAGCCGACAAAACCATTTTCACTTTCTTCGGCACAGCTATTCCGCTCTCAGTCCACTGCTTAGATTGTTTTTCTTTTTCAGGAGTATAATGATGTATCCATGTTTCATCTAATATCACATAGCACCGCAGAAGCTCGTTAATCTCACGCTTAAACAGCGCCAAACGACATCATCGACTCGACGTTGCTTTTTGGCTAACAGTGAGCAGTATTACCTAAAACACAGTCTAGCTTGATTTTAATCTACGTTGCTGTTTTCCCTTTTAAAACGTAAACCCTTATCACAGCACGAATTTCGTTTCTTTCTATTGTTGAGAAAATTTACGGCAGGGAAAGCTATAGGTCACACAAATCCTATCTGTTCGAACAAGTTCAAATTTGGCGTTATACTTTCGAAAACATGATAGAATATAATGTAATAAATTTTGTTTGCTTATCTTTTTTTGAGGTCCTCGTTTCGGCCAGTTAACAATCAGCATTATTATATATTCATGAAAATGTAGGTAACATTAAAAAGTATCAACCTGTGGTGCAAGTTCGCCAGTAGTTAGCGGTGCGCACACGCATCTTGTTGCGCGCGAGTTATGGCGGCGCGCCTACGCGCTGTGCGCGGGCGCCCGACGCTTCGTCACTGAATGCTCATTAAATTATTTAGTTTCGGTGACGGTAACTAGATACCACATAAGAAATACAGAAAAATACAACGTTTTGAGTTTATTTATGCTCTTATACTAGACAAAAATTACACGGCCACGTATAAAGTGCCCTGAAATTTGTCTGCATAGAAATAGTATCTATGTAATTACTAATTAATGAATGCAACTAAGTCAATTAACATATTGAATAAATAAGGATTATTTGAAGTCATACTTTTTTGGCGCGTTAGGGTGAAATGAGGAAAATATTTTTTTTTACGATGCGCGCGTACATCGTAACGAAAAGCCGTCATCTTGAAGTTAGCTATATACAGTCAGCATTTTAGTCCTTCTCTTGTTACGCCAAAGAAGTATAACTTCTGACACGTGTACATAAGTACACAAACTTTTTATTTTATAAGTAACTTAATAGTATTGTGATTAAAAGTGATTATGTCCGTCTGTACTTACCAGTTATAGATAAATGTTGCTGAATAAAATAAACAAATCATCCCCTATATTTCACAAAAAAATTAAGCTTCTGATTAGTGACGAATAGGTCATCACTAATTTATATCATCATCATTATCAGCCCTTATTGGTCCACTGCACTTATCGGTTCATTGAAGGAGGCCTATGTTCACATAGGCCTCCTTCAATGAACATCAAGACGGCCGATCTCCTGCTACTCGCATCCATCCAAGACCTACTACTACTACTACTACTGGCTACTGCACGCAGATCGTCTTCCCACCTGGTGAACGGTCAACCAAAACTTCGTTTTCCTAAACGCGGCCTCCACTATAGCATTTACTGACCCATCTGCCATCTGTTCTTCTGAGTGTGTGACCAGCTCATTACCACTTCAGCGAGCTTATTCTTCGCGTGATTTTCAGAGTAAGAATTCATAAAGAAGTAGAGAAATTAAGGTATCCGATACCTTAATTTCTCTACTTCTTTATGAATTCTTTCGGACAGAGAACCAACATAGCACGTTCAATAGCCCGCTGAGCTACCGCAAACTTGTGGACCAGTCCTAGATTAAGAGGCCATGTTTCGGTCTCGTAGGTCACCACGGGAAGAACATTTGATGAAGACTTTAGCTCTGCGGTATAGGCGACGTGAGAATGTAACGAAGCTTCCGGTAGCTGCTCAACCCAACTGAATCCTTCTATCAGCTTCCTTTTCGAAGTTACGTCTACCTAATTGCAATAGTTGCCCGAGGTAGACGTATTCGTCTACGACTCCAAGAACAGCACCATGGACGTTGACCGGCCTAGGGAGAAGTGTTCGTTGAACATGACCTTTGTCTTGTCCAACTTCATCCTAAGGCCAATACGTCGGGAGCATACATTAAGGCTGTGCAACATTTCCTGCAAGCTCTCCTACGATTCGACCAGTTACTTTTATCTATCATAAAAACAAAAGTTGGTTTAATGCTTCAGAGGCACAGATGTGGCGGAGAGGTTAAACATTGTAACGGCAGTGACACGTTTATGGGCTCGTAAACTACAAGGCTTCAGATTATCCCAATTATTTCATATGGCAACATTATTGTTAATGTTTACTTTTTTATCATTGGTTTAAAAGTGCCATGCTGCATAGCAGCTGAATTGGGCCGACTCTACGGGGAGGTATTTCACGCTCACACGACATCGCCGTACAGCTGTCGCGTTTCTTGCGGATTGTGAGTTCGGTCGTCGGTATTCGACAAAGGGCTCCAATTTCCTGTTTATCCCCTATGCTATGAAAAAATAACAACGGCATGGGTAGGTTTTAAAGGGGTTAAAGCTTATACTGGAAGAAAGCTAAAGTATTATTTGATAAAATGCATTACATTAGTCCTACAATTTTTTTTCATAGTACAAGGGGCAAACGAGAAATCGGAGCCTATTGATGACTACCGACGCCCATGGACATTCGCATGATTGTTACGCAGATGCGTCACCCTCCTATAATCCCTCCCACAATGGGCCACTGGGTACTCACATACCGCACGGAACGTGACAGCGAAACTGTCACTGTACGCCGGTATCAAGTGTGTATCGGTATAATTTTTTTTATGACTTCTTAGTATGTAGCTTTAAACAAAATGTCCTATCGAGTTAATTGCACAGGTCGTCGTTACGAACCATAACTCAGATGCTGAACCGCGATGTATCATGTTGCTATGTTTGCGTTGTGCGTTTTATGATTCGCGGGGAGCAGCGGACATATCCTGCGTCCATTACGATATGCGCTCCAGCGGTCTCAGTTGAAGCAAAACTGGGTTTTTGTTCTTTTTACCTGGTTGGTGTAACGTCATTAATGAAAATTTTGTGTATTTATAGAATAAAGAACATATTATCTTAATATGAAATAAATATATTTTTATGTATTTATTCGGGAAGCATACAACTGTCGTTATAATTAATTTTAAAATTTAATCTATTAACTAGAGAACGATAAAATATGTTCGCAATGTGTTCTGTTATATAGTTTATAATCCTTATAATTTCTAATCTACATTAGACTAACTGATTTTGTTAGTAACAAATAAATATCTAAAATATCTATTAGGAATGCGATTGTTATGATCTTTTGCATTAATGTTATTCTAATGAATTCCTTTTCATGACGAAGGGGAGGCCGGAGGCCGAGTGGCGAATCTTGAGGCAATGAGGAAAAATAAAGAAGTTAAAATGACAAGACGTTATTTGCATCCCGCTAATGCGCCGCCAGCGTGCCACGGGGCGGGGACGTTGTAGCACAGGGGGTAGTACAAATATTGCTTCATCCAGTCGTACAATTTATTTATAACACGGTTTTATTCGCCATTCGAAGGTCATAAGTTGGCAGGGAAGTGATAACGGTGGCGTTCGGGCGAAATACTTATTTATTTGTGTATATTTTGGTTTCTTATTGCTTTTAGCGCTTGTTTTAATAAATTGTAGATTCTTGGGAGACGTGGTTTGCAGTCAAATCGGGTCGGTGTGACGTGCGTAGCATGTGAACGAATCACACCTTCCCCGAGGTATCACTCGGTTACGTGATACGCACGTCACTTGTTATATCATACTAGAGGCATAGGAACTGCGCGATGCGGAACGACGCAACACAGTTGATGAGTTGGCTAAGGGTCCTATGCCGTGCCGCGACACGCAGTCTGCTGTTTCTGCGTGCTGTATACTTCAGGTTGCGTTGCTTAGCTGCAATATAGGTTAGTCTGTTCTGTCGCCTGACAAGCCCTTATACCAATAGATACTAAGCCTATAAGGCTATTTTGGACATCTCTTCGCTTCCACAGAATAAGCTCAGATACGAAAAATTTTCAAATTTTCTATACAAAATAAGATTTACAAATCAATTTTTAGTACGCTAATACCGGCTCAATCCTAGCTCCGATCTGAGAAGAAATGGCGAAACAATAACAGTATAACAGTAGTAGTGGTGTTGTCAGTTAAGTAAAAACGCTTTCAAATTGTTCATTGACATAAATTACGGTCTTCAAAAATGGACAACGACGAGAACATATTTATCCTAAATTCGTGTATATTTGTTAAGCTACTTAAATATAGATCACCTGTATTACTGTTATTTATCAGATTCTCCATAAATTGGATCCTCCGTTTGAAAAATGTTCAGATAACGTAAAGTGCGATCGTCAACGCTTCAGGGATTGGAGCGTCGTGTGGATCTCATCTAAAGCTCGCCACGCCCCGCACTTGCCCGCTTCCTTATCTCGCAGCTCAGACTGAATGCAAAACAGATGCCCAAAACTATAACATCTAAGTCGATTATAAACATTCCGAAAACATTATTCGATTAGTAATATACGAAAAATGCAAATTAAAATAACTCACAAATCTCAACTCAACCGTGTCGGGGCTTAATCCGTGAAGTGACAACGGCATTCTGACGAGGCGCCGGAGCTGGGAATTATTAAAACGAACGCCAACTTTTTCACTAAGCCCCGTCGCAAAGCCGTTTCAATTGCGCTGCGCTGAAGATAATTCCAACTGACGTCATCTTTTTTTCAAATTCTCGACTCGGCTGCGTTTCTCTGTGCGGCAATTATAACATTTCCACCAACTAGGAAAACCGAAACACGTGAGAGCGCGTCGAATCGTACCGTTAGTAATTTAAATTTAGATGGAAATTTAATGATGCATTCACAAAGGGCGCTCGTAAAGTCGGTTGCGAGATATTTTTTACGAGGATCTCGCGAACTATTGCGCGCTTAACGACTCCGAAGCAAGATCGCCCTCTGCTTTAATGAGCGCCCGATAAACGTGTTAACTGCCACGACCTTATTTTTATGCTGATGTTTAAATTGCTGAAAAACGGATTCATTACGTGGAGAGAAACATTATGTCGCGAATTTCCGCAAGATGAGAGCGAAATTTGTGCCTTTTTAGGTCGCGGTCGTTGTTCGTCCGTCAGGTACGTAAGAACGAGAGTGAACGAGAAGGCGAGGCAGGTAGACCTGGCCATGTTTAATATATGAGGGCAGGCGACGCGGTGCGGGCAAACACGGCCCAACCTTCGCTCCTGTTGGGTACTGTTTGCTCACCGTTCTAGTCTCAAGAGAAAATATGTGTGCTTTGCATACCAAATGCAGCCTGCTCAGTGCACTATATGCCTGTTTAGATTTACTCGTATTCTGCTACTTAACATCTATGGAGGAAAATGTAGTTTTTTGATTTTAATTTAAATTATTTGATATACTCGTAAATGTATTTGAGTCGTATGTTTTGTGGTAAAATATTGTTATGAAATAGCAGGAGTTCAGAATACTTATCCCCGTTGATATGAAACTGCTCCGCATAAGGACACCCGTGATTTACAAACGGACGATTGTTTTTGTTGCTGCTACTCGTTTAAGCGCTGTTCGGGAATTTAATTGGATATGGAATACTTTTAACGAGAGTTATATGTTATATATATAATAACATATATATATTATGTGCACGCATAGTAATTATGTGGATGTTCATGGGCGTCGATAGTCGTAAAAGGGTTCCGCTTTCTCGTTTACCCCTCTATTCTATAGAAAAAAAATCTACAACCATCGCTCCATGATTTATTATAGTATTTTATAAAACTATAATATACTAAGAAAGAGACTTTCGCACACTTTAATCATCGTCGTCGTCAATCAGGGAAATATCTTATCTTAAGAAAATAGAGATTTAGCCAAATGTACTTTATTTAGCCAAATGTACTTTATTTAGCCAAATGTACTTTATTTAGCCAAATGTACTTTATTTTTAACATAAGAGATAATTAACTGATAATATCCCATCAAACTAGATTGATAATACTAGATTATTCAGATTTCAGCTAATACCCTCTTTACGAGCCGGTATATGTAAATACCTTCAATAGTAGAGGTTATTGTATTCTGGGAGCATCTTAAATGATAAGAGTCGTTAAAATTGTAGGATCGATAATAGAAATCATAACCGATGTTTGTTGAAGTGCTGAGCTCTGGGCTGTAATCCTCTCGGCCGCGTACAACTCCACTTAACAAACGTATAAATAATATTCAAGGCGAGGGAACATATTCGAGGGTACGCTTTTGAGGGTAGTTTGACGGCGTAACGAATCGAAAAACCAAATCATCGAGTAGCACCCCTACAGTACACCGCTACATGATAGTTCATGACGACTGCAGTGGAGTTGCCGTTGGATTTTAATTTTTGTTAAATATTTAATAATACTGTAATGTAATCTCATGCTAGATAATAATAGTCCAATTTTAAATAGACTCGCCTATGAATGATTTCCTTATAGCATGAGAAAGAATACCAACACTAAAAGTCTTTTCATTACTACCGACACCTATGTACATCCACTCAAGCATTAGTCCTTTAACCCGTAGGCGACTCAAAAACTCGTAAGCCACATTAAACGCGAGAGCATAGCTGTCACTTTACGACGGTATTAGGGCAAGACCTGTTACAATAATAATGGATTATCGCAAAGTTTCAAATTTTCATGTCACTAGACCACCATTGAAATCAGCAATGGTAGATTTTTCTTCTAAAAAATCTATCTGATGGTGTAACCGTCAGTATTCTCACTACACTTATTGATTATGACTTTCACACAATGACTGTCGTAAGCCAAACAATGAGGTTGAAAATGCTATTTTGTGAAAGTTTGGATGACCTGATTGGGAGAGAGCCATAAAGCCATAAAAGCGGTAACGCATCTGTAGTTCAAAATGTTATGATTGAAAGGTTTTCTGGCTTAAAAATAATATGTATCAACAAATGATGGTGTTTACATTCTAGAAACGTATTCGAATTTGAGACTATTGAAAGTGATACAATGGCGGCTCCACTGCACTTTATAGTTTTTTAATCTTAGGGTTGGCCCTTAGTGGTCTGTGGAGAGTGCTCATAGGAGATTTTTTATATTTTAATTTTAATTTCATATCGGGAGCTAATGGCGGGGCCTCATCCCCGCGTACCGAATCGTGCCGAGCCAAATGTATTCATGGCGTAATAAAACTTAATGTAGCGAGTGAACTAATATTGTTTTATCCAATATTTAATTTTCAAATATCAATTTGGGCAATTTTCGCGATACATAAATTTTATTAACGCGTTCTTGACTTTATTGGGGTTTTTGGTTTACTTATGAAAGTACATTACCTAGCTGTGCAATTATATGTTGTTTACTCGTGTGTAGTGGTTGTAAATATTATAAATTCAATAAAATATAATGTGTTAAAAATAATTCTAATTTCTATTGAACATTGTTGTTAAACAAGGATTCATCATCATTATAAGCCCTTTTCGGCCCTTACTGGCCCATCTGCCATCTGTTCTTAAGAGTGTGTGGACCAGCCCATTGCCACTTCAGCAAAGTGGAAACATTGCAAACAAGGATTACACAAAATAAAAAAATAAAATTTCAAATGACGGATTTGTTAATTGTGTAATTTGTGTACAAGAAATATTAAATGAAATAATAAAATAATACGACTAGGATAAGGATTTAAATTATACTCTAATTTCTAGCTTTTAAAAAATCTTTTGAAATTAAAAGTTTATCAAACATTTTATATGTTAAAATAGTTTGGTATTTTTTGGGGACCTCTTTGAGCTTATGATAATGAAGAGAGATTACGAAACCTAAATCTGAATCCAGTTCTTTCATAAAAATACTATAAAATAGAGTATCTGAAAAGATAAAGCGCGATATGTGTTCGATAGTAGGATTATTTCAAATAAGTTTTAAGCTGCACCCCTTACGCTGTGTAAACAGTAGCAAAGTCAAATCAACGCCAAGTTAATCCGTTTAGGTGCGCGAACCCACTTCATTAAGTTTAATTTATTTTAAAAATCGGGCTCGGGCCACACCGCCTCCGGCGCGGAGTCCCTAAAATACATTATTCAGTGTTTTAGAATAATTTTCAAATTCGATTACATAGGGCCGACCCTCGGTAAGTGGGTGGGACGGGCGGACGGGCATATTTAGCCAACACGGGGGTCTCGCCGCGTGCGATTCTGATTTGAATATGCGACGCACGTGGCCTATCCCCCGGGACTCCTCCGATCATATTTCAAACGTCACCGGCGATGTCTCACTCAGATACTATCGGCCGATAAACGACAGCAAGGGTGGGAATAGTGAGGTCTGGGAGCTATTTTTTACCGCGCGATTATCGCGTGCAGTTGACACCTTGATATTACACGTGAACTCTGTACAGGCATTTTGCGGGTAGACGCGAGTGCTCTAGAAGTTTATTGGCGTGACAATTTTCCTGGTGAGGTTTTTAACTTTTATACGGGAACGCGCCAAACGCGGCCACGATCATGAATGAGTGAAGTTTTAGTACAATTTTCGTGTTTTTGTATTTGGAGCCAAACGTAGTCAAGAGTATTTCAGTAACTATCCATGAACATTATTGGCAAGACGAGAGTTATCTGTACATTTAACCTGTGGCATGGATACCACACCCATATTAACTCTTCCAATATATCTCCTGAATGGTTACATAACCATGAAACAACACGCTATTAGCATTCACGACGGTTTTGTAGGAGCGAGAAGACCTGCCACGGTCTGGCCGGAGCCAGCTGCACCACTACCACTTAGTTTGATTAAAGAAGTTACAGAAATTTGGCGAGTGCAAAATGATTTCTCTAAATTGTATGTGACGTGACGGTAGTCGTATAGTCGGTGGGAGTGCGACACGCGTTGCGCGTGCGCGTCGCGTGCGCGGGCGGCCGCCACGCGCCGCGACCAGCACTCCGCTACCGCGAGACCACTCCTGTCGCTCCTGTGACGTGAGTACTTTAAACGAACATAGATTAACTGAAAGTTATAGATAAGCAATTAGCATTTGTAAGATTCTCAACTGAATCAAGCCGTCATTATGCGTGCCGTGAGGTCTCTTAAAAATGTGAGCTTGTTATATATGGGACTAATGGGTGGCAATAAACATATAATTTACTTCTTCATCATCATCCCTTATCGGTCCACTGTTGAACATAGGTCTCTTACAATGAACGCCAAGATCCCTATACTCGCATCTATCCTGAACCGGCCACTGCGCGGAGATCGTCTTCTTACCTCGTGAACGATCGATCAACGCTTCGTTTTCCTAAACGCAGCCTCCACTCCAGAAACTTACTGGCCCATCCGCCATCTGAGTGTGTGACCATCCCATAGCCATTTCAGCGTGCTTATTCGTGGCGTGATATCTGATACTTTAGTTCTCTGCCGTATGGGTGTTCGTTACAAATTCTATTGGACAGAGAAACACCCAGCACAGCATGTTTTAATAGCCCGCTGAGCTACCTCAAACTTGTGGACCAGTCCTACATGTAGAGGCTAAGTTTCGGCCCCGTAGGTCATCACGGGGTGAAAGCATTGGTTGAAGACTTTTGTCTTCTAGCTCTGGGGTATAATTTACTAATATCTTCACATCGAAGTACACTATTTTTAAGTTATTGCAGATAGTAATCAATAACTGTATCAAATTTCAACCATTTCAATCGTTAATAATTTATTTGCGTAAAAGAATAACATATACAGTAACATTCACATTTATTATATCAGGAGAATAGGTAGCAAACGCAAAATATATTTGGAGTATATTCAATTTTGTCAGCTCTACACTATAATCTTTGTCAGCCCTGACTCGCTTTGACTCGGATGCAGTTTGGTAGTGCAAATAACCCCGTAATCTGTTTCTCTAATCGCAAAATCGAGATTTGTCAGGATTAATGCGATTGAATTTCAGTTATTTAATCGATCTAGTTTATAGTAGATCTAGTAGTGGTGTGTAATTCTGTATTTAAAAGCTGTGTTAAGTTGACACATGTGTCTGGGCTGATCTTTTAAACATTTTTCAATACAGCTGTATAAAGTGTATTAGATTCCTGTTAATATTTATATATATTTATATATATTATAAAGCGCGTTCATATATATAACATACTGATAAAACTCTGTAAGTAATCGAAATTGTTTACAGTACTTGTGTACAAAGATTAACTATTGAAATTAAAATTAAGTGCACACCAAGTTGCCGATTTACTGATAGTCCATTGGAGGGGCGTAGGGGGGCGACGCTTGCCCCCCACCCTGTACTATAAAAATCACTGTATTTATATAATAATAATATAGGGGCGGACGGAAGAATCCAGTCACCGAAAAGTAATTTTTGTGTGATGTATGTGTGTGCATAGGTTTATTGTTTATCCATGTGCATAGATTTATGATTTATCTATGTCCTATATGTGCATAGATTTACGATTTACCCATGTCTTATATATGCATATATTTATGAGTTATCCATTTCTTATATGTGCATAGATTCATGATTTATCCATGTCTTATATGAGCATAGATTTATGACTTATCAATTTCTTATATGTGCATAGATTCATGACTTATTATTATGTCTTTTATTTGCATAGATCTATGATTTATCCATGGCGTATATGTGCATAGATTTAGGACTTATCCATATCTTATATGTGCATTGCTTTATGGCTTATCTACGTCCTGTATGTACATAGATTTATGATTTACCATGCCTTTGGTGTGCATAAGTTTATGACTTATCCATGTCTTATATGTGCATAGATTTATGATTCCTCCATGTCTTTTATGTACCTCTAATTATGATTTATACATGTATTATTTGTGCATAGATTTTTTTACACTTATGTATGTGCAGCAGACGTTATCAGATAAATTTTCTGCTTTAAATGTCAGGTCATCAAACCACTCAAAGCTTTTGCATTCATGTCTAGTATGATCTCTCTATTGTTAAACATTTGCAAGAAAAGAGCCTGTTTATCTCTAAAAGGCCGGCAACACATCTGCGAGTCTCTGGTGTTACGGATGTCTATGGGCGTTGGTGATCACTTACTTACAAGTGGCTCAACTGCTCGTCTGCTTCCTATGGTATAAAAATAAAAAATGATATATTTTTTGATCAACGAACATTGGATCAAATATTCTGTTTACGTAAAATTCAAATATAAGTAATAGTGATAAAGCGTAGTAAAACTTATGTCCCCATTGAAATGTAAGCTCAAGCTCGCGCACCAGCGCACCGCGGCTCCCCCTAGGATGTCCGACCGAACTGTTTCCCTTCCGATTTGCGTATTCTTCTAAAATTAAACGGGCACAAGTCGAATATCCGAAATGTGTTACAAGAGCGAGTTTCCTTATTCAGTTGCTAAGAGATTTTATATTTATATCATTTCGAAGGACTTATTTAAATTGTTAATATTTCAAAGGAATCTTTCTAAAATCATAGGTAGGAGATTCATATTCGGTGTGTATCGATGTGTGTCAGCTTCGAAACGTGTCAGTAGTTTTCTCATTAGGGATCAACATGATTTTGAGGTGAAAGAAGAGCAAGAGGTGCAAGCGACATAAGCGCGGTAATGCCGTACGATGATGTTACGATTATTGTTTCACACGATTTTATTGCTAATATTTTATTCATACAGCGTGCTTCGAATGGTTTTTTATGTATACCTCATAAATATTATAGTAAACCTCAAAAATAGAAACATAATCGAGAAATTATGAAAAGTACTTCAACGAAACACCATTCTCAGTATGCCTGGTTCTAAGGAAATTGCGTGAAAATATGTTGTTGTTGTTGTTAATTTCAGTCAACTAATGAATATCTCAACGATCCCCAAGAGAGTTTCGTTTTATATTTGTTTCTTCGCAGACATCGTTTCTTGCCAATTAATATTTATGGTTGGACTTACTAAATAAATTGCAACGGAAATGTTGTATGTAAGATATCCACCTATATTTCTTCAGTTACTTTATAGAGCCTGACGTAACATATAGAAAAGGATGCCCCAAGGAAAGTTATTACAGAGTATCGTTACTATTTAATTTAATTTTGGGCGAACAATCAGAGTGAAGACAAACCAAAAATGCTAAGAAATTCAATAACCATCCTCAATTCTTTTGATTGTCACCCCCACCAAAGGAATATCTAAGAGATATTATACCGTCGCCAAAGAACGAATACAACCCCTTGGCGTATTGCAATAGGGTGTACATTCGTGTGAAATATAAATGTGGTATACACGGTACATCTGCACAAATCCCCGAGATTGAGTGTGGGACACCGCGCGAGGGTTCGATTATTACTCGAGTTTCGATCTCGATACACCACTCGATGCATCGCAGGGGAGCTGCATTACCCGAGTTCGATCGGTTTCTGCTTGTTGACGGATCGCTCGACTTGCGATACGTGGACTAACTCTATGACCAACTTCGGTGAACTGTTTGCTAGCGCTTTGAACCGTCATTTTGGGATAAAGACGTATAATGACACTTACTAGTATAGGTCTGCACCGCACACCGTATGGGGACGCCAAAGTTAATACTTTACCCTTATGATAACATATCTCTATATATATATAACATTAAGAACACCTACAGCTTCTCGGAGTGTATCAATGTTTATCCCAAAGACGACTATCCAGAGATTATACTTGCATGTATGCATACATGCATTATTTCTCTTTCATGCAAAAAGTTCGCAACTGGGATGAAATTTAACAGAACTACAGCTTACAGCATGGCATAATGTTAACATTATTTTTTGAGCCAAGAACGCAAATGGTCCCCTTGGAGATTGCGCGGGTAAAACCGTGTATATAGCTAGCAATCAAATAATTTTCTTAACAAACAAATTTACCTCCCAAACTCTCGCAGCCAGAGAGCGGTGTGCGGACATACGTTGCATCAAATTTGTTATTTTATTACGATTTTATTTACTCTCCTCCGAGACAAGTGTTTAAGCCGGCATTTATGAGCTCGCGGTCCCGAGGGGTGGCTGATGCAGCATTGTCTCACGTCCCACCCCACTTCCGTCGTCCACGCCGTGATTTACTAACGAATTAATAAATGATTCACAATAACAATAATCATTAATTTGCATAGAATATTATTGAATAAAATTGTCGTAAAAATTGTTCTAATGAATATTCATGTTTCGCTTCCGTGGTTTTGTAACGGTTACATTGTTTTGTTTTAATTTGATGATCACGTGATGGTATTTGTTATAACAGCTAATGTTATATATTATTTCAATCAGGCGCGGAGGATAAATTGGACGCCGTGAAGTGAAAGCTATGCTGTGGCGTTTCGTGCGGTTTGCCGGTGGTGCGGTAGAGGAGAGGAGTAGGGTAAACGCATTCGTATGACAATAATGTGGATGTTTATGTGTGGGCTTCGGTAATCATCGAAATGCTCGCTCCATTGCTCGGGTTTAAATCCAGGGCAGAAGAGAGTTGGTAGGCATGATATAAATATATAATTATGAAATTAGTGGACGTGTGTTCGACGACAGACGATCACACTTGTTGGTTAAACTTCGCAAACACCGTATCCATATCGTTTAATAGACGTGTTATGATACGTTCAATGTTTAACAAATATTTTTACAGGGTGTTGTACCCGTAACATGTTCCATGAGTTCGCGTAGGGACTTTGTAACCGTGTTATGATACACAGGGTGTTGTACCCGTAACATGTTCCATGAGTTCGCGTAGGGACTTTGTAACCGTGTTATGATACGTTCAATGTTTAACAAATATTTTAAACATACGTGCATACAGTCACGCCTGTATCCCGCTGGGTGGACAGAGATCTTTCTAGATTACTATAAAATATTACGTAGGCTATAACTATAATACATACACACAAAATATATTCACATGCACTTTCGTCGGGTGCAAGAGGTGCATTGTAGCCGAATGGTGCCGGCTCAGTCAGGTGTACTTCTAGCTCACATGACTAGTTCACACTGCCGCCCCAAAACGAAAGCAGTATACAATCACGCTTTGTGCGGTTTTCAAGTTTCCGGTGGCCTACTGGAGGGCAGGAGAGAGGGAGGGCAACTGCTTTATGCACGTCTGTGAACACCTCGGTATTCATCAAAAGGCTATAAAGAATCCAAATAAGAAATTATGCATTTCATTATTTAAAAATACACAACCCTGACACAGTGTTCTATCGATACGCAGTAAAGTGTAGAATTAAACTGATTTCACTACCGGGATTGTATAAAATAGAATTTTCATAGTCCGATATTTAAACAAGTCTGTTGCATCGAAAACTAACTCTATGCAATATTTTAAATCGCTCCCCATTGTGGAGTTTACAGCAGATGAAAATACTCGAAAGTGCGGCTCCGATGATCTGTGCACGATATTATTTCTGCGGCACAAAGCGCTCCATCAAATCACGGCGGGCTCTGAAAAATTAAAATTGGAAATACTATCTACGTTTTAGTTACTAATCGTTACTACATCTACTGCAATATCATCACCAGCACTTCCTTTACTAATCGTCACTACAACTATATCTGCTTCATTATCAACATCAGGCCTTTCAGTTACTAATCGCCACTACAAACGTATCTGTTTCATTATCATCTTCAGCCCTTTACTTACTAATCGTCATTACATCCCTTTAATTATCACCGCTAGTACTTTAGTTACCCCTCTACTTTACTAATCGTTATTATACCAACATGCTGTTCAACGCGATGGTCACCTCTGTTACTAATCGACATTACATATACAACTACATCAATCTATAAACTCATCCTGTCACTTCGTCATCGACGTCAGCGTGACTTTATCCGACAACTGTGGACATACACCGCTCTGGACCCCAATTTCAGTGTTTTACGCTCCAAAGGCGCAGTTGAAGAGATATCTTCATGGAAGACTGCTTGCCACTATGTGATATTGTATACGAGGATATAATATCACATAGTCCTACGCACCTCCCTTGCTATAAAAAATCTGGTAGAACCCCGCCTGGCTCATTAGCACACCAAGTTATGAAAATATAATTAATTACAACCGTAAATAAATTTTACTGTCACGAGCAAACACAAACGAATATATTCATTCGTAGCTGTGATTGACGGGGTCATGTGTTTGAGCAGCGCAGCGGGTTGTCTCAAGGGTTGAAAAAATGCCATCGACCCCGCCTCATTTAGCCTCATTGGGGTAAGAGTCCAATCAACGATGCCAACTACTAATTTATATTTAAATTAATAATTTTGTATTGCAGAAAATGTTATGATCGAGCGATAATTGAAATCTTTTAGTTAAGTTGCGACGTGTCTGTTATGATTGCTCAGGTTGGCTCGATTAGCTCCTTAGCAAGCAACG
>JAFELO010002877.1:62084-81600 GCA_017140195.1 Eumaeus atala
GTTATATACAATGTATATCACAAATGTTGTATACAATGTATATCACTAATGTTATATACATTGTATATCACTAATGTTATATACAATGTATATCACTAATGTTATATACAATGTATATCACTAATGTTATATACAATGTGTATCCCTAATGTTATATCGTATTTCGTTAAAATCCTATCGTCACGATCTCGATGTTCCTAAGTCCGATATCGTGCGCTGTAAGTGAGACTCAATCCCGCGTGCTGCTTGCTTATGGAATCCGGTGTGGCCCTCAGTATTTCCGGACCAATACGACTTCGAGATCTGCAAGAAAATAATTTATTCGTATCTCAAAGGCCGGCAAAGCCACTGTAAAACATCATGTGTTTGTTAGAGCTGTCTGTGGGCGTCAGAATGCACCTGCTTTTGGTTAGATAGATTACACGTTTGCCCTGTATATTATTTAAAATTTTCAGATTTAACAATTCACGCATAGGAAGCCTTTTCCAGGTATGCGTAGGTGGTAAATGATTTATTAATGTATAACAATATTATGATCCTAGGTACCTGACGTGAAGATGTGTTGTTGTTGTTGTTTTCTGAACCCCTAAATACGTATAGATATTCGCGAGGCTTCAGCTGATGATTGCCGCAGAGCAGTGTCCCAGTGCTCTGCAGCAGACACGTAGAACATGCTTATTATACAACTGGCTCCCAATTAACTGGATATATTATACAACTGGCTCCCAATTAACTGGATATATTATACAACTGGCTCCCAATTAACTGGATATATTATACGTTGACAAAGCATATTCGTGTTCTATTAGTTGGTGCTAATAATATCGTCGCACGTAGATATATAGTTTGGTAGGTGGATATTGGTATTCAAGTTATGTGCCTCGTGTATATATCCTATTGTAGGCGAATTCGGTGTGTAACTCACCCGGTTTGGGATATGTAACACTATCGTTACCATCAGCTAATGACGATATATCGTGGGAAAATATGTTTTCTGTATCAAATGTCAAAACGCTGAGACCGATTTTAGAGTAACGTACATCTTTATCGCAAGTTGTTGGTTAAGCATTTTTCCTTTAGCCGACTTACGGTCATTTTCTAACACTATTGTCCATGCTTTTGACTACTGAAGGTAGGATGGTATAAGTTACATGCAAAGTATGTGAAAACTCTATCGTCGCTTGCCAAATACACGGATAAGTCGCTAGCAAAGCCTACAAATATCCGCAAATATAAGAACAACTGGAACTCTCACAAAATGACAACGACGATAACAACATCTATCTGCGCCCCAACTCTTCCTGTACCTATGTAAAGATTACTTTCCTAGACTCACCAGTGAAATAGATTATGAAATAAGACTTTAAAACCCTATAAGTACTTATAAATTTATTGACTTCATATATTAGATGATTGGTATAAATACCTAAACAACACAATAACACTTCTGCCGGAGCATGTGGCGGCTTGTGTAGATATTTTACAATGTGGCATCTCAATTACTCTACAGAAGCCACCCACGTATAATAAGCCCTAACATATATCACGCGTTATTCTTTAAATTTAAAACGGACCAAGACTCGTAACGTCATCATCAAAGTATCAATTAAATGATGTAATAGCCATTTAGGCTGAAGATGTTGATCTAAAATCGCCTAACGCGGAGCCACGTGCGCGGGCACACTCCATCGACTCGCAATACGTACCCAATCAGGATTATACAAATCCCCGACGGCTATTGGGGACGGGGAAATAATTACGACGGAGTTAATCAAGTGGCGGCTGCGTTTTTTCTAATATCCACAGATTAATTGTCCTCATGGAAAACAAAATGGGACGTTCTTCTAAAATATTATTGATTAAATTCTTGAAAGAAACTTGAATACCTACCATTCAAGTTCCTTGTACATTTATTTCCAATAATATTTTCCGGGTTATTTCATTTGAATTACACAAGATCTTGTATAATTAAGTAGATGTGCGTGTGTGCAATTCTACTGCTGTCGTCCATTGGTGGTAATGTAAAGTAAAAATAAAACTGTGTTGTAAAAAAAATGCCCATAATTGCCACGCTGAGCAGGTGAATTGGCAATCGCAGATTAGGTTTCGGACCTGCGCCACTGCTACCTGTCGCCGATCCGATTGATGGTACCGCCATCACTCGTAGCCTGCGCTGTCCGGTGCTTCCGTCTATTTCACTGTCACTATGAAGCGGGACACCAAAGAACCAGCTGGCTGAGGCCTCTTTGTTAAGAAACTAGTGCCCTTTGGCGACTCCTACGTCACCCTGGGCTGCGAGAGGGTCAGGGTATTTTTAGGCCGCCCCCACACAGCCAATTATGAACGAGAGAGACAAACGTCTGATCACTGCACGCATTCACCGAGCGGGTGCCGGGTCCATCGTGTAGCAATTCCTTGCCGTTTTTTATTTTTAGTACCCGGGCCACTTTAGTAACACCGAGTAGCCCGAGACTAGCGACTGTGTTGCCTCATGGACCGCTCCTCATTGTGTATGTGTGGACCGGCTGTTTTACATGATTGCGTCGGCAGGAGCACAATATTTTTGGCGTTTATTGATCAATTATCTGCCGTGATTGGATTAAGGCTTGTGGTAATGATAACGACGAAGGTCCAAGCACCGAGCAGTAAATTTAATGTCAAATTCCAACGAATAGCTTTGCCGTGACTAACTCTTGAATAGAGGTTAATAAGTCTGTTTACTAATAACTAGCAGCGTCGCGCAGTTTTACCTACGTAATCCCATTAATAGCGAATCGTGTATCGCGAATCGAACCTTCGATAAATAGTCCAATTTACTCCAATTGGAACCAAACAAAAAAGATTCATAAAATTATTATTTTTATAGTATAACGAGAGTAAATTACTATTTTTATGGTATGACGAGGACATGTGACTTCCACATAGTTGATACTCAGACTCCCCCAAAATGGACCAGTGTAAACTCGCAGACCTCACGAAATGTGATAACAAAGCTTTCACTTCACGGTGGTGACATATAGGCGAGAGTACTTCCCAGGTCATGCCAGCCCAATTCGGCTGCATTGCAACTATAGACGCCGTAATGCACTACATCTCAATAGTACTACTTAACTAACACAAGTATAGACTACTAGGCATTTTTCATTCTTTGGTATGTGTTAAAAACAGACGATTATCGTTTGTTAAGCTGCCAGGATTAAATTAAAATTTGGTGAAGCAAAAGGGAATATAAGTTGGGGCCCCGGAATGGATCGACTGGGCGCCGCCGATAACGTGACAATAGGACTTTGCCCCCACTGCCCTCTCCCTGTTTAACCTAATTAGCTCTTAGCACTCAGCTAGACTTCCATTTCAAATTATTAGTACTTTTATTTCCAAAATTTATATGCCAGACACAATTTTATAACGAACTTGGATCGCCATTCCCAACGTTGTTATGCGAATAATGGTAATCCGATGAAAAGTATATCACCAAAGACCTGTAGATGAATCTCTTGTTGGGGGAGAGAGGGAAAGGCCGAAACTATCTCGACGGTTGGAAAAGAATTATGAGAAGAAAATACAAGGAAAAAGCAAGTGTTTTAAATTTTCATCCCATGTGAAATAATCGATGTCTATAACAGCAATCCGAGGATTTAATAGCTTACGTTACTCTCGTCGTCTATCCCTGTGCTGCTGACTGGATGACTAACAGACTGACAGACTGACTGCACAATACCTTGGTCCATGGTACCGTAAAGACCTGGGTAACAGGTACTATAAAGGTATATAAATAAATAATTTAAAAATTTTCATTCAATTCTAGAAACAACATACCATACTTAATGCATAGTATAACCAAGACGGGATTCAAACTCACAATCGTCGGCGTTACTTGCATGTTATACTCGTGAGGTTACCACTGCGCCAATCGGTCAAGCTTGAGAGAGTCGATTAAAACTATTTGAAGTTCAAAGCTATAAAACACATTCATATAGGTATATCCGTACTTCCAATATGTCCCCATATTATATACAAGTACTATATTATAAGTGGAATAATGGCTAACTATAAAAACCTAGTCATTATGGATTTGGCAGATAGCTGTATCCTTGTCGAGCTATGGTCAGAATTTGTCCAAACTGTCTAGGTACTAAGCATGTACAGTCGGTATCAAAAGTCATATTATAACTATTCCAAATTATCAATGAATACCTTGTCTTATCAATGAATGAACTCCAATAAGAGAACATGATTTGTTAAACCTGCGTAGGCAGAAATTCAATATTCAATGTTGTCTGCGCACAGCGTGAAGATAGTACCGGAGTAGATGCTCCACTGGGTCGGAGCTCTATTTTGGCAATACTCCGCAGAGGTAGGAAGGCTAATTGGGTATGCTTCACTGTATATATATCATATGTAAATCTAGCTCTGTTTAGTTACTTTTAATAACTATCATTATGATAAACAACCGAATAGGACAGACGTAAACCGACGGTGCAATAATATGAATCACATCAAACTTTGTTTTATAAAAGCGTGTATTTTGCTACACAGCCGTAAAGGCAGTTAGAAAAATAAGTAAAAAAAAAAACAATGAGGCTCTCAAAACGACACGAACCCACTGATTAAGAAAAGTACCAAGATACACAGTCAGCGTCTCAAGATTCTTAAAAAAAAATCATCAGAATTGAATTTGCTCTAAAACATGTTTATATACAATCAAGGATGATTTAGAGTGACAGTTCAGTGTGAAATGTACTTTGTTTTTTATAAACCAATGCACGAACTTGATAAAAGTCGGTTTCTTACCCTTAGCTAGAAGCCGAGTGTTATTTTTAATTTAGTTAGAGACAATGGAAATAAAAATATCGTTAATGGTGTCGGGTATGTATGTACAATAGCACATGGTCCCGGCGGGTGGCGACTGCACAAGACAACCCTTCCGCGCCCGCTCACGTGGAACAGAATCAATTTATTTTCTTCTCCTATGCTTTTTGTCTTGTTTTGCCTTTAGTGAATATATGCTACCTACTCAGGCTACACGTGTCAAAAACAATCAAATTCGCTTTGGCGTAAGTGAAAATTATGTTCCATTCTAAAAAATTGTCGAGCTTATTCGTTTAATATAAAAAAGAGAATAAAATGATATAATTAGATATAGATAATATGAGACATTTGCACGCTGAAATGGCACAATGTGTTGGGACACTTTATTTACTATATGATTTTAGCTATTCTTTTACACATATTGAGGCAAATAAAAATTCTTCCTTCCTATTTTTCTATATTAAGTCTACTTTTACATAATTTACAGGAATGAGTAAAAATTTGTAATATCTTTATGTAGATATAAGACACTGAAAATAAATTAAAACTATGTACGAAGCCATGCCTGTAAACATGTCATACGTATCTCGGAAATTACTTGGAATAGATAAATTAAAGACATTTCTTTTGTATGTACAAATGTTCTAAGAGACCAGCGGCTTTCACACTGGATAGTAAGTACCGATGATTGTCATACTCCAAAAATGTCCTCGCGCATTGGACTGTTGTGGCTCTTTGAAATGTAAATTGAAAGTCGTACGTACGTGAACTGACTAATAATAGAAAGAAGTGTTACATGGGATACGTTTAAACTACACTTTTAAGAAAGGGTGACCTGGACTGGAACCTAAACACGTGATCAGCGACGTCACACAATTGAATATTCCGCAAACAAAACTGACACACGGACACGTTTAAAGTGACACTAGAGATGGGAAAATGTAATAAACGGTTTAATTTGTTCTCTAGTGTTGTGGCTGACGGTAAAATGTTTTCTCATTAACGACTCCACTAAGATTATTTCGCCATAAGCCGCCATTACCAATCACCGCTTCAAACACTCCGAGCCCCTGTGACCCCTGCTCGACCCTCCGTGGCCGAATGGAAAACGTATAACACACGGGGATCACTCTCTCAAAGGGAAGTAACAAACAAGCAAAGATTTATATATTTGGAATTCGGGAGTCATTACTACATTAATGTACAATCTGTGATAATTGACTGCCTTTGGGGCAAGCGTGTTCGGCTGTAAGTGGTAAGTTCATACAAGGGGAGTGCTATTTTATTACATTAAAAAAATCGGTAGTAGTAATCGGCAGTATATCCTGCACATTTTTTTGTTTTTTTTTTTTTTGTTGACGCCGGGAAACGCATTTACAGTGCCGCCCTTGATGAGGTGCCCCGGAACAACAATAATCAGGGCACCTCGACGGCTAGTCAGCCAGCACCCTAAGGGCCAACTCTACCTCCACAGATGGTGTTGTCCAGCACTATAGGACAATCCCATCGACTTTGGGAGAATGCAATGGGGTGACGTTCCCATCCTCGCCCCTTGCCCCGCGCGCAAAAGCTCCCCCTCCTCTTGCTCTTAGGACCCCTCTTCTTATAATAGAGGTAACGAGAGTGATTCCTCTTCCTGATCTTTAAGCCCCCTCTTCTCATAAGAGGGGTGCAAAGATCCCCCTTGGTTCATTTGGCTTCGTCTGAGTTCACCCCAGGCTTTGAAGCCCCACCGCCACGACAAGGCTTGAACCATGTTGGGGAGTATATCCTGTACCTCGGCTATCGGTATGGATGTATATTGAAAAACATTTTATTCAAAATACAATTGAAATCACTTTTTCAACTTCAATACTATACTAATAGGTAAATTTATTTGATAGGTATATGATGTTAAACAACCTCCGCTTTCCTGAGGAAAAGTTCCTTGCTCAGTAGCCGCTGACGTGCCGAGTTGTTACAGAATTACCAATAGATCCTCGGGCTACGAGTTGAAAAGGTATACGCTATCATAATACTTACTTGTATCGGGCGGAGGCCCTACAACAATTGTAATTAAATCAACTTTAAATGCATCATTATTTTTGTAAGGTGAAAAGCTCAAGTTCACAAACAATGACCGCGACACAAAGCTCTGGAAAGCGCCGCACGTCATTATGCGTCTCGTTGATTTCGTAAATGCGCCTTTAAAGATAAACTCGAGTCCGATAGACGAGAGTTCCATTCGTACTAACTGAATTACGCCAACTATTTGCAATTGAAACTTACAACCGTTCGATAAAACGGGCGGACGGAAACATTTTCTTTCGTTTGTTTCCTTTCACATTATCGCGAGGGGATGAGGCGGGGCTGGCCGTACGAGCTTCGCATTTAAAAGCGATATAAAAAACTTGGGCCTTTATTTCGCAGGATGACCTAAGTGGCCGGCCGGGCCGTACAAAAACCCCTCTTGGACTTACCTGTATTTTTCCACTTATTTATCCAACGTTTTTTTATACGCCATTTGTTGTTAGTAGCCGCTTTGTCTGTTTGGGAAGATCCTGTTTTTTAACGAGTACTTAGGGTCTAATTAAAAGGAAAGCCCAGCACGGACAGTCGAGGCCTTTTGATGCCCACAGTTAATACTTTTCGTGTATGAATTAAATTCACTTGGATGGAGTTTGGAGTGGTGACCGCTTTTATAATTTGTTATGTTATTGAACTAATTCAATGTGCGCGCAATGATCCGGAGTGCGAGTGCTGTAAACAGATGTTTTACGTTTCGGGACTTTCTTAAGTTTGATGTTTAGATAAACGATTAAGAGATGAAAAATATTGTGACTGGTCTTAAAAGAGATAAACGATTTTTTGTCAAATATTTAGACAGCAGTAGTCTTTTTTCTGGATTATATCTAAGAGGGACTTAAATCCCTCTTACTTAAAAGTCCCTCCTAGAAATAACAAACGGCTCCAACTGATTTTTAATAATCCGTTTGTTATCTGATGATGAAGTAATGCTCGCTTTGGAATTCTTCGCCACTTATCCCAAAGGTCTACCCGGACTCTCACAGGTCGCAGCATTCTATCTCCATCAATTTTAGTTGATCGAGAAGCTCATTGTCACGCTACAGTTTGTATCGTTCAATCAATAGACAAAATATGCATTGCAGTAATGATGACTACATTACTGTTGGCGGAGGCACCGGGCTATACTGGGACTACTTGCTGTGCACAGCCGTGCAGGGCCTTACAGGGGCTACTTGCTGCGGCAGCCTCACTGGGCACTACTGGGGCTACTTGCTGTGCGCAGCCGCACCGGGCCCTACTGGGGATACCTCATCGCGTTTCATGTCAACAAGCTCTCACTCAAGAGTTGTCCCACCTCTTCTTACAAAAGTGACTTACAGATTCAAGATACTAGGTAGAAGGCGAGCGAGATGTTTCTTTCACAATGAAAAAACATCTACCAGCCCTCACTTACTAGGTGAACTGCCCTCACTTACTAGGTGAACTGCTCTCACTTGGTGTACTGCGTCTTCGTACCCTGTCAAAAGTCTACTGACGGCTTAAAGATATTAAACGTAGCCTTTGAATGTGTATTTACGAGTTGTATTGAAACGGTTTCTATTAGCCTCGCTAACATTACGGCAAGTTCAAGGATGTGCCTTTGAATCGGATTTGTAATTCGGAACGGTCGCACAAGGCTGGCGCGTGTGCCCACATCTCCACACCGCGTTAGTTTCACGCTGCCACATGCTCATGTTATATCAAATGTGTAATCGTTTTGTTGTTTATTTCAAAATGCTTTGATATTAGGGAACCATTTTGTACGAATTTTCCGTATTTTTTTCAAAAATGCACAACCCAGATGTAGGGGGGGACACCGATCTGGAAGAATAGGTAATACTTTGAATTTTAATAATAGCTATAGTTGAATGGTGTACTTCTGGTTTTGTTTAAAGTGGGGTTACTGTAGTGGTCACAGAAATATATAGCTGGTGTCAGCAAAAATTTAGTTCATCTGTAATAGTCAGCATCGAATTGTAATATAAAATTGTTGCTAAATCAAATATATTTTAAATAAATAATTAAAAAACTTTATTCAGGAAATATTTATACACTGTTACACATTTCATTACAACAATAGTTACTTATTCTAAAATACACAGTTGTTATGGACACATGGAACTACCAAACGAAACCAAAAAAGTACATAACAGATTAAGACGGAAATAATACATAAAAAAAGAAATAATAATAGAGAGAAAATATTTAACTATAAAAAATTAATTTGCTAGCCCTAAACATAAACAGACTTAGGCTAAGCTAATGAAAATGCACAACAGTGTATGAAAAAAATCCCAAAAAGGTAACCACTCAATTTACTAGTATAGGTATCGCCAACTAGGGGATACCAAAATCCTGGTTTTATGTGGCACCATGTTAAGTGTAGTTAAAACAGTTTAGCCAACATCCCCACCATGGTTATAGCCTTGTCGTGGTGGTGGGGCTCAGTAGCCCGGGGTGATCCGAGACACCTTGGGTGAAGCCAATTGAACCGAGGAGGTGGCGGCTCTTTGTACCCCTCTTATAAGTATTCTTATAACACAAAAGAGGGGACAAAAGAGTAGAAATTGGCACTGCTTTTGCGCACGGGGCAAGGGGCGAGGATAAGAACCTCACCCCATTGCACTGTCCCGAAGTCGGTAGGGTTGTCAAATGGTGCGGGACAACCCAATCTATGGAGGTGGCGTCGGTCCCTTCACGGCCTTGCCTTGCCGTCGAGGTGCCCTGATGATTTACTGTTCCGGGGCACCTCACCAAAGGCGGCACTAATGGCACTCGCGGTGGTTTTTGTGGGTATTCGGCACTATAATGTGCCACGAGCCCCACACACCTCTGGACCCCACCCAGGGCCAGTGAAGGCGAGTAAATGCGTTTCCCCACGTCAACAAAAAAATAGTTTAGCTACATAACGAAGTTATTTCTACACATGTATGTTATATATTGTATATAAAATTGATATTTTCACCTACCTCTGTGTCAATTTCATTTAGTTTCCTGTCTCGATGTTTGCCTGTAATAGATTCTTACAAGTGAATTTGATCCACGTCCAGATGATGTGAGCTGAAATTTTTCATTAATATGTCAAAGGGATGTCTCCAATTATTTCGAGCTTGGAACAGATGTGATGATGGAGACGGAAGGCTGCCATGGGAACGCGATCAAATGTTGCAATTTAAATCTGATCCACTTGCGGCTTACAGATTGAGCTGCACTTTGCATTGCTTGTGTGAATCGGATGACAGTGCAAAATTATTATGACTTGGAGCAAATCTGACGATAGAGAGAGTGGTATAGTTATAGGACCTCCGCGGTAATATATTGCAAGCTCATCATCGGGCTTTTTTATTTGTACTGAAAATTACTTTGCGCCTCGATTTGTCATTTGACAATGAAGGTCCATTGATGGACCTGGCAAGTAGTACAACATCTCGCTAAGGACTTAGCGAGGAAGTATAAAACTACAACAATAGCACATCGTCACGCTAGTTCCCTAGTGGGGTAGGCAGAGGGAGTGGGCGCAGCCCCACATATCACGATCCTTACAAACTCTAGTCAATATTTCATACCGCCAGTAACAATTGCCCACAGACACAGTTGTCTTGTGTAAGTATTAGTCGAATTTATGATACGAAGTAATCACTGTAGACGTCCGAAACATCCGTATCGTAGTTTTAGATATCAAGTTTAAAAATTATTTTCACGCGACTTTTACTGATACGATTAGATTATACTGCTTTGTTCTTAACAAACAACTAAAAAAATATCTTACTGAATTATTTATTGAATTTTTCTGTCATTAATTTTGCATTTTTAATGCGACGCACTTGCTGTGCTGTAATTTTGTACTAAGTCTCTACTAAGGAGGCGGACCTAATAATATTAGATGTCCTATTATATTATATTGACTATACTTGGACTTCATTTATCGTAAATTTAATATCTAAAACTTGAGATTAACATTAATTTCGTCCTTTAAAATACAGCTCTCTACATACCACTAGCCATTGACTTAACGCGAGCAATAACACCGAGGTATTAACAGTAACTTAAGTTTCATAGACACTTAACGTCAGGACAGAATGACGGACGCGTGATACGACTCCTGGGCCATTACCGGGCCAATCTTTTGTATGACAGATGGAGTAATAAAATTTATTTATTTTAAAACGTGGAATAATGAGAGTGCAGTGTCCTTCGGTACGGACGATTCGGCCAGACGTGTGATTTACGGTCGGACTTTTGAGAGTACTAAATCACCTTCGTATAGAACTTGAGAGAACTATTAACTATTATTATTGGCGAACTACGAGAGCCCTTTGTGTGTCTCTCTCGCGTCGGGAATGAGAGACATATTTTTACGAATCTCGTATTCATTCTATTTCATCTATTTGCGTTTTTTATTATAGTACAGAGGGGGGAAACGAATACCAACTCCCATGAAAATCCGTATAATTACTATGTTGATGCGTTGCCCTCCGTTCCTCCTCCCCATTCAATGGGCCACCGTATACTCAGAGACCGATATTTAAATTGAAGTAGGTAGGACGCTTGTTTCCGTTGGCATGTTTGTGCTTGTGTGTAGTTGATTAGCTGATTAGGGCAAGACCAGCAAGCTGCGGAGGTACGGGTCACTCACACGACACCGTCGTAATGTAACAGCTACGCTATCGCGTTTCGTACCGTCAGTTCTGTAACGGAGGTTCCGTTGGTCCGGAGGGGACGAGAAGCAGGGCAACACAGCTGCGTAACAATTATGCGAATGAAATGTATTTGACAAAAGATTTCGATCCCTCGTTATCACCTTTATCTATATATAATTATATGCATATTAAGCAGGTCTGAGAATCGACTACTACCTATTTTGCACACCCCTAAGTGGTAAGGGTTGTGGTAAGGGTTGTTCACCTTTAACACACACAGACTAGAAATCATCTGGAAATAATTTATGTGGCAGAACAACGCTTACCGGGTCAGAGAGTACCCTTCTTGTTGTCCATACACCCAAGAACATTTTTCTCATATTGCCATGTGTATTATACTTGTAACAGACACTCATCTATCTCTAAAACATTCATCATCATCACCCACAATCGATCAATTATATTTGTAATTCAAGCAATCTTCGATGTGAGTTATGGTCGGAATTCAGACCATTCATAATTTGGGACCATAAAGACGGGTGCCAGGCCGTCTGGTGATGTGTGGTCCGTGGCCGATTTTACTCTATTTTTTGTTAAAAGCCGTTTCGTGGGACGCTTACAGCTTGTTTTATAGACGTGCAGACAGACTAACAAACAATAAAACGCTTATGTGAGTTTGGTCAGGCTAATTAAAGAATTTGGTATTTCTACATATAAAAGAACGGCCGCGACTTTTTTGTTTTGTTTTTAGGAGCCAATCAGCTGTTAGATGGTGTTATATTGCTAATTACGCCCATTTACTTGTCTCGCAACAAGAATATAGGGCAAGACATGAGTGTTCTGCATATAACTGCTGCTGTTAACTCTTGTGGAGAGAACATTTCTAGTATCGAATAATTTAATGTAGAATTATTTGTAACATCAGTGTCGTCAATAAGAATAATACTGTCATCGCCAGCCCTACTCCAAGCCAAATACAGATTTAGTTCCCTAATTAGACTAAACCTTTAAGTAGATACTTTAGTAAGTAGCACACGACTGTTTTAATACGGTAAATGATAAGCCCAGGAACATAAATATATTCAGTCAAGACCGCACACGCTCATTTATTCGTAGAATATAGTTATCTGGAAGGAAATTCAACAGAGTTTCGTTGCCTTTGTGGTATATATTTATACATATTATATAGGGTAAATGATTACTTCGTCTAGACTAAACAAAGAAAAGAACTTTTCGGTGTCAAATAGGTGCCTACAATATTTTCAAATACAGAACACTTAACTTTACGCGAATGTAGAACATTACAACACATCTATATGTACATAAAGCACATGACTTAAGTTTGTTTCTCTCTCTACCGCAGGCATACCGCCGTCATAGGCGAATTCAATTTTAATTGCAACAATACAGAACCCATTTTACCGAGAAAACCGTACGTTATATCATCGTGCTTGTAACGGAATTTTATTGCCATTAATTTACAACGTCGCATCGTTAAAAATAAAAATGAAATTAAAAACAAACCATTAAACCATTTCATACGAGATTCCCTAACAAGGACGCTTCCCTTAACCGGATCGGGAGCGCACCTGGGTACTCGACATTTAACCTAAAAGGGCTTATACGACATTACAACGCATATCCAAAATGGCGTATGTGGAATAGTTGAAAAGGATTTTAAAAACTAGTTTTTATTGATATAAGATTGGTATTTGATTGACGACGGGGCACGCTTGGTAGCGATCGGGCGTATGTCATTCCGGAAGCAAAGTGAGTCGAGATGGTAGATTTTAAAAATGGGACGTTTGATTTGCATTTGAATAAGAGCCCCGGCGACCCAGGTGCTGGGTACAGTCGGACAGAAAGTTTTTGATATATTTTTTTGAAGTGAAATTAGCAAAAATTAATATGGATGACCATTTGTAATCGACGGAGTTTTAGTCCGGAGTCATTAGCATATGTATTAAAGTTGGGCCGAATCGAATTTAGTGGGTTCATAAAACTTTCAACGTCCGATGCCAAATGTTGTTTATCAATTGCATTTATGTAAATATTTATAAAAACGTAGGATATCCTTTTTCATTACGCACCTATTAACTAGATTTTGGTATCTTAAATGATTGAAAATTTACTAGTTAAATTAAGTTCAAATGTACGTACTTGAAAATGATTTTGTATACATTTTTGTATATAATATCATTACATATATACATATACACACAGTATTTAACTAATGGTTCCAAAAATATATTATTTAGTAGAAACTGCTAAGCAAATGCATGATCATGAAATTTAAAAATTATCAAAATTGTAGTTTAAAACTATAAATTAGAAGACAATTTGGATTTGTCTAATAGTAACTATGTACCTAAGTTTCACTTTAAACACATTTTGCTATCGATAGAATTATTCAAACTCTCCGACTTTAAAATCTCCGACTGCTCGTTAGTCCTCTTGTAGCAAACATGAGGCGAAGGCTATTTTGTTTTGTGCGCCACCAGATTGGTTGGCCGGGAAGTTGTCACATATCAGTGCGCTACAGTTACATCTAAACATATGTAGAATGTGCGTATTAATTGGTGCAACGGACATTTTTACAAAACGAAATCTCAACAGATTTAGGGCCGTTTTCATCTGTCTACCGATTGAATCGGCTACCGGAGATACAATTTGGACATATTTCACAAGGCACATATGCCAAACCTATGATACCTGCAGGAGCCGGATCCATATACGGATACAATATTGGAAACGGCATTTAGGCATCTCAAAATGAACACCGAGTTCGCCCACTTGTGCACTTGCAGACCTCACAATGTGTGCACACTTTTTACGAGTGCAAATCGTACAGGAATGTATGTATAAAAAATGTAAGACCACGCATGATGAGCTTGGGAACGCAATAAGAGAACACTAAATATTTTTTTAACCTCGAGTGGGGCGTCGGGGTTCTCGTTCTGCCCCCATTGTCTGTGGTTTATTATTATCGTGAACAAAGAGCGTAAACGGTAGCTATCGGTGCCTCTGATCAACCTTATACTTTTTAATATATTTTTTTTTCGGGAATGAAAATCGAGATGTGAGCGATACGTGATACGGGGCTGGTGCTCGTTCCCGCTCTGTTTTACTTGAGTGACGTGTCTTTAAACCTTTTGTTGTGGTAAATGATAATATCTCTTTACCGTGTCTTGAATCTGAAATTAAACAAACTACAGATTTCTTGTATTTGTCTGTCATCATGAGTCTTGATCCGTCTGCTGCGGAATACAAATTAATGAGAGGCAAGTCGGTAATCAGTTACTAGTTACGTCCAAGCTAGTATGACATGCTCTAATACAATAATCCTTATAAAGTTTTGAATATAAGTTGTGTACTTGTTCCTGCCATAAACACTGTTACAATTAAACATTAAAAATATTATTACTACATTTGATTTTGGAATCTGTCATTTTTATGATTGTTCATTGTGTTTTTTCATTTTAGCGCCAATAATTGTAGAATATTTTACGACATTAAATTGAGTGGAATGATGAAGCGAACAGATTCATTGTGATTGCATAACACAAAGTATGTGTGGGGACAAATGCTATTTTTAAATCTTTCCCTATACTTGGTATTAGTCAAACATTTGTGTAACGGGCTATTAATAGGTACAATTGGAATTCCTCTGTTAGTGACAGAGAAAAACCTAACCATCCACATAGTGTTAGCACGAAAAAGGTGGCCAGAGCAGTAAGGTAAAGAATTTGAACAAATCCTGTCCGGACAAAGATTTTATCTCGGGAAATGAAGATAACACCTAGAACGCTGTCGCATATTTTAAGAGAAGACTTATTACCTTAGCACTTGCAGCGTATGACTGAGGCACTGGTGATTTCTTAACTGACAAATTAAAGATGAATATGGTGGTAAGATCGAAACAACTACAGAAGCTGTACGCGAAGGGAGGTCACAGAAAAAAAAATTGAGTACGGATGATATTTTTTTCACAATTGAACAATATTTTGACAAAGAAAATGACCGTATTATTCGACATATTAATCCGCATAGTACCTAACCTATGAAATGAGCCTAATTGTCTCGCGTGCAAGGCGAACCTCTGTAGCTGTGATTCGCTCTATGTCATTATATTGCGCATATAAGTCAGTACCAAAATAAATTCCATGTCTTATGGACGATTGTTCATATAATGAGCGTGTTCGATGCAAGTCATTCGCGTTGATTATGCTAATGGAAGAGGGACGCATATATTGAAGAACATGGCGTTTGTATGTGAATATGTGAGCTAGTTTACGAGGACAGAGCGATGATTGTAAGTGCTTTAGCCACCCATTGTACGTATAATAGCAATGAGCATGGCCATTCATTATCATCATTTGTCGCTGATATTAAATAAATCTTAATTCGTCTTCTGCTATGTCTATTTGGGATTAATATAACAAAGTTCCCAAAATCTGTTTGTTTGTACGTGATAGATTTTCTCAAAATACACATAGTAGATTTTCATGCAGTTTCCACCCATAGATAGAGTGAATTCTGAGGAATCTTTTTGCTAGTTTAATAATAAAATCAAAAGTGATTGATTTTTTATTTACTTATTTATTTACGTTACAGTATTAGCTTGCATCTAGTGATGTCGTTGTAGCCGAATTTCGATCATGGCGACCATATCTATGGAGACTACGTAGGACAATAGTGCACAAGTGTGTGCAAAGCCCCAAGTACAGTACAGTACAGTCTGTTATTCCCTCATTCTCCTATTCAGATGGGACAGAAGTCCGACGTGACCGGAGAGAAACCAGGCGCAGGACCCACGGCTTAACGTGCTCTCCGAAGCACGGGGGGGGGGGGGATAACACCGTCAACTTCCTGACTTCGGACTGTTATTAGAAATTGATCAATCGCAATAACAATTTGATCCGGCCCGGCACTCAAACCCAGGACTTTACGATTGTGGTTGAATGTGCTAGTTCGACCACGAGGCAGTCCAAATTACATCTAGTAAGTATGTGTTAGTATGTTTGTAGTATCTTATAAGTTACGTTAACTGATTTAATTGTTTGTCACGGACCCCTGGTCGGTTAAAGTGCAAGATACTTCCATTTTAACATGAATATATAATTAGCTGCATACAGTTCCCTTGCGAAGCCCACTTTTACGAACTCGCGCGTAGTCATCTCGGATTACCTAACCGTTACGTCAGTATTATTTGAGCTAGACAATCCGCGAATCTTATTGGAGTTAGTCCCTACTCCGAAGGTGTCGTTCGGACTGTCCATGGACGTACGTGTGTGCTATTGTCCGACTTGACGAGTGTCTGGGTTGCAGCGTATATTTCGCATCTGTCCCCGGGGTCATTTGCGTGTCCCTACACCGAGTGTGCGGTGTCGTGTCTGAGAGAGCGTGTTTGCTGAAAGTGTTGTCAGAAGTCGTAATGTGGTCGTATTCATCCGACAGAACGTGTCTGGAACGACGGCCGATGAAAGTCACATAGTTTGGATAGCCCACTGACTTGTGTCTAGAGAGTTGTGATGACGAGGCATCAGATCGAAATTCTTCCTTCACACACACACACACACACAGGCACATCTAAGTCGTTATTTAGTCACGTTTTTACTTCCATACAATTAAGCAAAACCAAATCTAATAAAATTATTAAAATTCAATCAAATCAAGGCATAAAATACAAAATAGCCCAATGGACCTCTCGGATGCCTCTCCAATTTTGTTTTGTTCGACTCTACGTTCCAAACAGAATTATGACCAAATGCGCCACTGATGCGGAGCGTAAATGGAATGACTACATTATGTTTATACCTACATACACATCATACTAGTGTTTTAGTACTTTTCTGCCCATCTGTGTCTAGTGTATGCCGCTCTAAAGCTGGAAACGTACAGAAATCAATTTGACAATAATTACAGAGGCGATGTCGAAATAACAACCGCGGGAAGTTGTTACCGGTGCGCCGCGGAGCGTTAACGCTCAACTATTGACCTCGTTAGTTCGAACAAAACGACGCCGCACCACCTAGAACAACCGCGCCACTCGACGTTCGCCTTTTCCTCTCAAAAATAACTCATCTCGCCTTTTCACAAGGTGTCATTAACAGTCCGCTACTCGCTCCGCTCGACGCTGTGGCGATAATGGCGCGCCACTCGACACTAACATCATTAACGGAACGCTTTCGCGATTAATGTTTGCAGTGTAAGTATACATTGACTAACGTGTAGGCTTCATTTTGTGCAGAAGAAGTATGGCTTGGTATGTCGTAAGGGGACATTAACGGTAGAGAATTCTGAAGTAATTTATTTTTCTTTTTTTTACAGAATACGGAGGCAAACGAGCAAACGGAGACTTTATATGACTACCGAGGCCCATGGACATTCGCATGATTCTTGCGCAAATGCATTGCCCTCCTATCATCCCAATGGGCCGCATGAAACGCGACAGCGACGCTGTCACTTTACTCCGGTATCAAGTGAACGAGTGAGGTACTTCCTCGGTCGTGCCGGCCCAATTCCGTTGCATAGGAGGATGTAGTATCATGCACTATGCATGGCACTACCTCCATGCAGCATGGTACTGCCACTTCCTAAACGTATTAAAATGGATAAAAAAGTGCGGTATAAGTTTGGAGGTTCTGCCATTGTTGCATTGCAGCAAAATCGGGCGCGAACAACGGGGAGGTAACGCGCTCAGCACGCACACACGACACCGTCTTAAAGTAATAAAGGGTTATGCGCTCTCGTTTTGTGCGGTATGTGTGGCCCGTTAAAGGAAGAGGAAACATATGCATGACCTGTAAGGAGTCGATAGTCACCAAAAGCCTCTACTTCTTTTTTGCTCCCTTAAATTATAAATTTATGTGTCTGAGCAATTCACGTGCCCAAATGAACATAATATACATACAGCAGATAGAGCGTGTCTTGACGCATTCTCGTTTCAGGAAATTTCAGAACAAAACATTTTTAGAGACGGTTCACTTCAAAAAACACTAACAAATTATTATTTAATAAAAAAAAGTCACACATTATGGCCACCCTTATTACAACGAAAATATTTTCTTTCAAGAAAATATGTGGACAATAATTTTTGATTTCTCTCTCTCCGCCCTCGAGCGGGCGACCTCCGTTCTTTTAATTACTGCGGCTTGGGCGGGTGCCTCGAGAAAATATTTTGCCACGCGTCCGCACCAGGCCTCTATAATTACTAATGAGCTTATATTTTTAGTATAAATGAATGCAAGAAACTTACTCGAGTATGTTTTGATGTCTTTTTATAATGGGGAGAAAAGGAATTACAAGTTGTCACGGCTTGAGTTATTAATTTGAAACTACGAGCGAATTGTTTCTCACTTAAAAGTTGAATATATTTCCTTTCGAATTAAAATTATAAGCAAAGTAACTATGGTGGTATATGGTACAATGGCGAAGCATGTTAAAGTTCTGCTATTTTGTTCCAATAATAAATATACCTTCACTCCAATTTACCTCACCTAGCCCAACCTAAAGCGGAGAGTATCACATTCATAACCCTCTTCATAGAAACACGCCGGTAGCAAAGACTCTTAACGCCATCTTCGGACAGTACTTGATCGATCTGATCATATGCTATGCCAGCCTTGAATTTCCCCGGTATCTACATCCTACCATATCCACATTTCACTAACGCCGTATAAGACAAATATTTTATTTAGTTTGAAGCACCTATAGCAAATATTATGGTAAAATGTTAGCTTTGGTACTTTTTATTTTTATTAAATAAAACAACGCCAAGTCTTACACTATTATGGTTAATATATTTAAAAAAGAAGTGCCGCTTAAAAAGGGATGCCCACAAACTTACTTATTGCATGTATCTTATATTTAATTTGCCTTCAGTTTCATTTTGCAAATGCTGAACTAGGTGTATATCTATTCATTTTATTTCATACAAATAGCTTCATAAGTTTTTAACTATTTAACTGTCTCACATACTCTATGTACTGTAAATTACTCTATACACGTATTATACAGAG
>JAFELO010002877.1:81841-140045 GCA_017140195.1 Eumaeus atala
TATACACTTACACAGAGTCTCTGTTACTCTATGTACTGTAAGTTACACTATACACAGATATACTCTCTCACTTACTCTATTATTGTAAGTTATCTATACACATATACAGTGTCTCTGTTACTCTATGTACTGTTAGTTACACTATACACAGATATACTCTCTCACTTACTCTATTACTGTAAGTCAATCTATACACGTACACAGAGTCTCTGTTATTCTATGTACTATAAGTTACACAATACACAGATATACTTTCTCACTTACTCTATTATTGTAAGTTACTCTATACACGTATACAGTGTCTCTGTTACTCTATGTACTGTAAGTTACACTATACACAGATATACTCTCTCACTTACTCTATTACTGTGAGTTACTATTTTCATTCATAGGTAAGCCCTTCTTACAACATGCGTACATCATCATCATTTCATCATTATCAGCACTTATCGGTCCACTGCTCGATCTCCTGTTACTCGCATCCATCCCGGACCGGCTAATACACGGAGGTCGTCTTCCAACACTACGTTTCCCTAAACACGGCCTCAACTCCAGAACCTTACTGGCACATCTGTCATCTGTTCTTCTAAGTGTGTGACCACCCCATTGCCACTTCAATGAACCTATTCGTCGCGTGATATCGATATCAGATACTTTAGTTCACTGCCTTATGACTTCGTTACGAATTTTGTCGGAAAGAGAAGCACCCAATATAACATGTTCCTTAGCCCGTTGAGCTACCGCAAACTTGCGGTCCAGTCCTAAATTAAGAGGCCATGTTTCGGCCCCGTAGGTCATCACGGGAAGAACGCATTGGTTGAAGCATTTTGTCTTCAAGCTGGTATAGGCGACGTGAGAATGTGACGAAGCTTCCGGAATGCTGCCAAACTCAACTAAAAATCCTTCTATCGGCTTCCTTCTCGAAGTTATATCTACCTAATTGCAATAATTGCCCGAGGTAGAGGTATTCGTTTACGACTTCGAGAATAGTACCATGGACGTTGACCGGCCTAGGGAGAACGTGTTCGTTGAACTTGACCTTTGTCTTCCAAGCTCATCCTAAAGCCAATACGTCGGGAGTATTCATCTAGGCTGTGCAACATTTCCTGCAAGCTCTCATGTATACAACTCGATCATACTCAATTCTTCATGCGACATCTCTTCTTTTAATTAAGTCATCTAAGTACAGAACTTATTAAGATGATGACGTAAAAACTTAATGCGACAAAATAATGCAAAGATGAAAGTTAGAGATGAAAATAAACCAACAATATGGGGCTCGGTTAAAAGGAAGTCGCAGGGTCCACTCTCACGGCGGAAGCGCGCCGCTCTCTAATTTGCTCCGGAATATTTCCTCTTATTTCGCCGCAGCCTCCCCAATGAAGATGACAGTGTTCTCCTTCAAATAATTGAAGTAAATCTGCAAAAAAATATGCAATGCCCATTTCAAATAACCATGATTCAATGTAAACCATCCTACTAATATTATATGCGAACAGTTTGTGTGTCTATAACTGTTTAGGCACAACTTAAAAAAAGCAAATGATCGGACCTGGATGAAATTAGGCATTGATAGAAATATTGTAGTAGTGTTATATAAATCGCCTTATTACATTACGGCTAGCCATTTTCAAAAACAGGATCGTTATGTTTTGTGGCGTTCCTACGATTAGCCGGATTGTCATTCCGAGACGTTCTTCAGTATGGCGGCTGAGGTTTAATCTCCCAGTTTTGAAAATGGCTAGCCGTAATACTACTACTACTTTAGACAGGTGCAATTGAGAGTGACATAATTTTTTTTCCCAAGAAATTGTTTTGTTTCTTTTGGATATATTCAGTGCGGATGAGAGAGGGGCCAGAGCCAGTATAACGTATATTTTGAGTATGAGATCGTATTTACAGATAAAGACATCTTCGAGTATTATGTTAAAAAGTGTCTGGGGATAAAATTTTTAGAGTTCGCAACGTCATTATATGAGAAAAATACTTCGTGTGCTCTTAGAAAATGTGTTACGTAGTAGTTGTAAAACTTAAATTTTATAACCAATAAAACTGCGGGACCTTAAAAATGAATATATTAAATTATTGCATTAAATATCATCACACCTACAAGGCCGAGATATGGTATTAGTGCCCAGGAATTGGAAAATAACTTTGCAGTACCTACACCAGCATGTGGAGCTTATGACATGATAATAATATAATATTGTTCTTTCTTGTGTTACAAACATACGTACTAATAAATACATCTACTGAACTCGAAAAATACTCTTTCGAGCCTCGTGACTGTTGATTCACCATAAATATTTAACTCTTATAACTCCTTTGTTTGGAGTTCATTACTGGAGTTTGGATTAAAATAGTATATTAACGATTTGGTGCATACCTGTCTAGAATTGCAATTCTTCCTAATAAGATTTTGTATACTTTTTTTTGTGACGAAGGGGAATGCATTTGCGCATGATACCTGGGAAGCTGGGTAGACCCCCTAGAACTATGTCGGACTCGGCCATTCGGTAGCAATACCAACTAAACCCCTATGGGAGCCTTCAGCCGCTATTGGTGGACGGTCAGGCTGACCTCGGCGAAGAGGCCATACTTCACTTTCTCGGGCCTGTCTGGCTTCGCTATGACAGTCCCTACGATGCCATGTCTTTATAAAGTGACCGGACCGCACTACTAAAGGTGCTACAGATAGCGCCTCCTTCGTACCCCTATTCATCGTCGGCGAGGGTAGGCCACGTCGGCAGCCTCCTCTCTCACCCGCTCGTCGGTTTTCTTCTGGGACATGACATGAAAGCCATCGCCTGATAGGACTCGTCGCTGCTGAGCATCGCGACGATGATGCTCGACTTTGTCAAGTCCCCTCCGCCAACTGATGTCAGATCGTGACGCAGCGCCGCCCATCTTGGGCACACCTCGAGTCCACCGCCGCGTCACAATCGTGACAACGAATCGTCGGCTCCCTGTGGAGGTTTCGTATACCTACGGTATAAAACTATAACCAACGGTGCTGGTTCATTGTATGAAAATCGTATTTATTTTTCAGGTGGTTCAGTTATTGTTATATTGCGTAGATATCAGTTTATATTACTTGTTAGTTTATATTACTTGTATATTAGCCATACGGGACGTATGGCTAATATACAAGTAATATAAACCTACGCCCGTCTAACGTAATATAAACCTAAGCCGTCCCCTACGCCCGTGAACAACTGGAACCGGACTGATACCTTATCAAGTCATACAATAAAACCTTCCTCATCCCTCTACCCATTTGTGAAAACCGCATGAAAATCACTTTAGTGAATTCTTAGAAAACTGAGAACATACAGAGATATAACTTTGGAGGACATTTGATGAAGTATATCGCTGGACAAACGCTTCAAGCGTCAATGTCCGGGACAAATATTTGATACATAGTAATCACGCTAGTTATTTAATATATATTGGATATTCGACGTAGTAATTCATATCGGAATCACAATAACCGCATTTAAATCGGGCCGTGATTCCGATTAGGTAAATTCAGAGAGCAATAACTTACCGTTTACTCTTCACATTAATTTAATAGCAATTAATATATATGAACAATTCGATAATTAATTGGTGCAAAAAGAGGGACGCTTTGGAAACGCAACGGAGTCGCACGGGATCGCAGTAAATCACGCTCGCACAATGCGCCAGGTGGCGGCGGCGGTGCATGATAATGCCCGCGTTTAATTACGCGGAATAATTAGTGAACGGAATATTTTCCGGGCCCTAACTATCTCCGCCGTCTTCCGGCGATAACTAGGCGGTAATTGCGGATTAACCTCGCATTCAGCACTTAATAGGTGCTCCGTGGAACGTCTATGCCGAGCCCCAATAACACTATTTGTTTAGTCGACTCGAAAATAATCGAGCCCGGAAAATATGAGCGAATAATTTATATCCACAATCGTTGCGTCGTATATACGGATATTTTAATTGCAATTTACGAACGTGAATGTACCGTCGATTTTGAATAGGTATCGAGAAAATTTAATATCGGAAAGTGGGAGCTTTCCAATATTTTAAATTCACCCACGCTCGGCACCCAGTGGCGATTGTTTTAGATCGGATCCCGCGGGAAGATCGCGCAATATTGCGAACGTCACGCCACGTGCTGGCGATGTAATTTGCGCTTTATGGCACGTGAATAATTCGCGATAATCCCCCTTACCCCCACACCGGGTAGATACCTACGGTAACCACGACTACGTTTGATCTCGCGAATACAAGGTGAAAAAATATAATAATATAAGCGCATTTGAAGCTCACCTGCGACAATTCGTCCGAGGTGTAGTTATTGCCGACCCCCGGGGGTGGCTAGTTGAGCGTGAACTTTTGATATCGGCGCGAAATATTAATTTCTCAGCACCAATAAACAGCCGAGCGTACGTAATGCTGGCAAATTAAGCTGAGTGCCTTTAATAATATTTTGTAGGAAATTTTAATTATAAAGCAATATTACGTTGTAGAGGCGATGAAATTTGCACGAGAGCTAATTTATTTCTGTGTAAACCTTAGATATAATGTTGTTTTGATATATCGTTTCAATAATGGTGGCGGTGAAAACAATTTGAGTGCCGCACAAAAATAAATTTGGGGAACGTAGACCTTTAGTTACCGAACAGAGCAAACGATTAGGAACAAGTTGTAGTTAAGGCGGGTTCTTATTGGAACATGTAAATGAGAATTAAATAAATTGAAATGTTAATGATCATTACTTTATTCAATGAGGCGAAGATTACAGCACTCGACGACATACAGAAGACGCCAATTGGTGAGGTTGAATACCGGTGTTAGGTAACATGCGATGAATGCCTAACTTTTTTTTTGTTGACGCGGGGTAAAACACCTATACGCGTCTTCACTGGTCCTGGGTGGGGTCCAGTGGTGTGTGGGGCTCGCGGTACATTATAGTGCCTAATACCCACAAAAGCCACCGCGAGTGCCAATAGTGCCGCCTTTGCTGGGGTGCCCCAGAACAACAAATGACCATTGCGCCTCGACGGCTAGTCAATGCTCACAGGGACCGACTCCACCTCCACAGATGGGGTTGCTGTCGTACTACAGGACAACCCCACCTACTGTTGGTAAAGTGCAATGGGGTGAGGTTCCCATTCTCGCCCCTTGCCGCGTGCGCAATAGCGCCGCCTCATTTTTCTTTCTCTTTTTTCCCCTCTTCCTATAAGAGGGGTACAAGGAATGCCTCTCCCTCCTGCTCATTAGTCCCCTCTTCTTATACGAGGGGTATAAAGAGCATCCACCTCTTCGGTTCGATTGGCTTCACCCAAGGTGTCTCGAATCATCCCGGGCTACTGAGCCCTACCACCACGACAAGGCTTGAACCATGGTCGGGATTGCATGCCTACCTAGCTTATGCCGAACCTGAAGCCGAAGGGCACACCGTGCTTTCTGGCTTCCATCTATTGCTCTGTCTTAAACTATTGTCGATGTCTTTAGTGTTGTTGTAAAATAAATATTTTTCTTTCTTTATCTTTTCTTTTTTCTTTTTCATCAGATAAGTAGCCAAATAAGTTAGCTAGTTAAACAATGCGACCATTAAGAACTGTTTACAATTATCCATATAATATAATTTTCATTATAATTTATGGTTAATAAGGTAATATAACTTAACACCTATAACTTTTATACCTAACAGTTTTTATAACAGCTTAGATTAAACAAGCAAAGTTTGGCAGGACCCTCTTAGTACGTAGCTATTGGGAAGCAATTACTAACATTACTTAGTAGTCGGCCTTTGAACGAGCGCGCCAGATGGCGTTTGGGGTGATCGTTTAAAAATCACTGCACATTGTTCTGAGCGCAACTAATTGTAGGGAAAGCCGGGTCTGATGGACTCGGAGTAAATTATTTTTATATAAAAATTCAATTTATCGATGAACGCTATAATTTGTGATTCATCATCACCATTATCAGTCCTTATCGGTCTACTGCTGGACTCGCATCCATCCCGGACCAGCGACTGCACGGAGATCATCTTTCCATCTGGTAGACGGTCGAGCAACACTTCGTTTTCCTAAACGCGGCCGCCACTCCAGAACCTTACTGCCCTCTGTTCTTCTGAGTGTGTTACCAGCCCATTGCCACTTCAGCGAGCTGATTGTTCGGGTGGTATCGGAAACTTGATACTAATTTGTGATTACAAAATTAATTTTCTTTACAGGAAATCTATTTGGGGCTCACATTCGGAACTACTGCCGGTTACATTTACTGTAAGTTTTAATTACATTAATCGAAACATTAAAGTAAAATAGAATAAACAAAGAATTCAATGCTAGATTTCTGTTTTGCTAGTGTGCTAGAATAGAAGGTTTGACTACAGCCTCTATTTGTCAAACTTGTATTTGTCTCGTTTATTTTATGTTGTAGAGAAGGTAATCAAAGAACTGAATCATCTAACGGAATGTGATGCCTGGTGCCCATGGACACCATCATTATCATCTTTCATATGGAAGACGTAGTGCCATGCTGTATAGGGGGAGGTAGTGCCATGCATGGTGCGTGACACTACATCCTCCTATGCAACGGAATTGGGCCGGCTTGACTGGGGAGGTACCTCTCGCTCACATGATACCGCCTTAAAGCGACACATATGGTGTCGCGTTTCGTGCGGTTTATGAGTAGCTGGTGGCCCATTGGAGAAGGGGAGATGAAAAAGGAGGATAACGCATCGGCATGATTACGCTGATATTCATGGGCATCAGTAGTCGCTAAAAGGCTTCGGTTGCTCGTTTGTCCCCCTATACTATAAAAAAACTTTATGAGCCCTTATCGATCCACTGTGAACATAGGCCTTTTTTTGTTTATGCAGGGAAAAGCATTTACGCGCCTTCGCTGGCCCTGGGTGGGGTCCAGTGTTATGTGGGGCTCGCGGCATTTTCCAGTGCTGAATTCCCACAAAAACCACCGCGAGTGCCACCAATGCTGCCTATGGTGAGGTGCCCCGGAACAGCAAATCATCAGGGCACCTCGACGGCAAGTCTGCCCCCGAAGGGACAGATCCACGGATGGGATTGTCCTGCACCACAGGACAACCCCATCAACTTTGGGACAGTGTAATGGGGTGAAGTTCCCATCGTCGCCCCTTTCCCCGCGCACAAAAGCGCTGCCATTTTTTGCTCTTTAGTCCCCTCTTCTTATATGAAGGGTACTAAGAGCCGCCACCTCCTCGGTTCAATTGGCTTCACCCATGGTGTCTCGGATCACCCCGGGCTACTGAGTCCCACCGCCAAGACAAGGCTTGAACCATGGTGAGGAACATAGGCCTCCTTCAATTAACGCCAAGACGACCGATATCAATATATCACTGCCTAAGTAAATATATCGTTCTCTGCCCAAACTTTCCTGTTGCGTTTACTTGAGAATAAGGCCTCACAATGATCGAGTAACACTCTCCAAGGCTCATGCTTGTAAAAATAATGTGCGTGTTCCATTGTCACAATCAAGAGAAAATTTAAAAAATCGCCTACGAGAGAATAACATGAATATCCAGATACCTAGATAAAATAGTCAGTTTGTTGTGTCGTATTTAAAAAAAAATAAGATTCATAAAAAAAAGAACACAATAATTTTATAGTGTTCGTAAATGATGAATTAATATATGGATGGGAAATCTTGATAATTTAAGCTGAAGAGCAGTTAAAAACGGCCGTGGTTCAATGCCGTATTCAATTGAATCATCGAATCAATGTCCTATTTCCTGGGAATCTGATTCATTTCCTTTATGCCCGCTGCTGTTCATTTGTCAATAAACTTTTTGGAGACGACGAGACCTTTAATTTGCCGATTGGTTTTAATAACGTCAACCGTTTCGACAACTATTGCTCTCGGCTTTGTTTCGATTTGTTTTGTTGTTTGTGCGATGTTATATTCAATGTTCACTGTTTTTCATTTTGTAGTTAGCTTAGTTTTTGTCAGGGTAAATCTACTCATACTCAGGCAGAATTATTTTATTGATTTGCATTCTCATATCCCTCTTATCTGCGGCAGAGCGGGGGATCGGCCCCCCTTTACGACACCGAATCTAACTCGGTGCCCCAACTCGGAGCATTCCGACGAAGCTGTATTAGGCTTCTCTTCGCTTCCACAGCATAAGCTCAAGTCCGAAAAAATAAAACAATTTTATTATCATCAGCAACATAAACATAGTTTCTTTTTTACATTTGAACACCTGACGGCCCGATGAAATTACCATTTTTGGTCGAAACGTAAAGGTTAAATAGGAAAAAAAAAAAATAAGGTCTGAATAAATAAAATTACAACGCAAAAGTTTTTTTTTATTAACAAGTTATCATAAGTACCTAACTTAAACATTGTTACATTATATATATATATATATATATATATATATATATATTAACAATTATAATCATCCATATACTTGCCACACCACGTTAGTCCAGCTCTTTGCTTGAGTAACCTAACGGCTTAAAAAAATACCTATTAGACCTCGGAAATATTACAAACCGGTATTGAGCAGTTTGAAAATGTATAGGACGATTTTTGCGTATCTTTATGTATCGGCGATGGTGTGGTGAGCCGGACTCCTTCTGGAAGGGTTGGCCCTATCTAGTTCTAAAGAGAGAAGTGTGGAAAGAGAGTAGAGATGCCCAGTAGTGGGAGACACCAGGCCATTATTATTATTAATAATAATCTTTATATATATAGAAATCTCATGTTACCATATCACCGAAACTCAAGTTGCTTGTAATCAATATGTGTGCCAAAAAAAAAAAACATTTCATGCGAATCCGCTTAGTAGTTTTAGAGTATCATACATACATACATTTCCAGTATGAGTGTGATTTTAATATGTACATTTGCATGTAACTGTAAAGCACGTCTAATATTCATCCGGTAACGTATTGTTCTAGTCCACACGATAAAATATTTTTACGGTTTTGGTCACGTCAAGATTATCTCAAGCATGGTGGGCAATTTTCACTTTGCTTCCGCGCCATCGCCATCCAAATGCTTTTTTGCCAAAAAGCTTTATCACTTCCGTGGGGACGTGGACATGGCAAATGATCGAGGATGTCGCTACACTAGATACGCTTCGTTTGTTAAATATGCGCCTAACAGCTTTTGTAGCGAATTCCTTGTTTAATAAAATTGTACTGTACCTATTTTGTAGTATTTTTAGTTGGTATAGGCAATATAAACAGTTTTACTATCTGTGCCTAATTAATAAGTATTTAATGTGTCTGGCCGACTGCAGCAGTATGTATTAACTTTAGGTTAATCAATAACAAACAAAACATCATCCTCATAATATTTTATGAACCTTTGAGTTTGTTCTTGGTTTAATGTTTCGGTAGAAACAATTTACTTAAGGCTCTTATGGTATAAATATATCATTGTAATGGAAGTTATACGCTACTAATAATGTTAAACAGTAGCTGTGCCCTGCTATTGTACCTGTGTCCTGTCCTGAAAGTAGGCTTTAACTTTTGAAAAAAAAAAGAAGTATTTTTATGTTATAGCAGATTGTGCCAATTCGAAATTCTTTCAGTAGTGTGGGGGTTGCATCAGAAAAACATACGTACACACATATTCAGATTTATAATATTGGTAGGATTATATTGGTAGCCGTATCCAGGCTCTGTACAGCATGTGCCGGGGCGCCGGACAACGTTGCAGAATGCAGGCAGTGGATCACTTTTATAGCCGGATGCCGTAAAATAAATGTCGCGGTCCATCGCTGGCCCCGTCTAATGATACCTCGCGTATTAGACCGGCAGCATGCTCTACGTGCAAATCGATAGCTGGTTACCGACCGCGCTGGAAATTTGCTAATATTTTTCGAAGTGTTTTTATGTAAGTATGTAAGTTTGTATATTTCTTTACTCTGTAGCAAAACTTATATATGTGAACTAGAGATATCAGGCTCAATTGAGTAATGATACTAATTCATATCCATTCAGTATTATTATTATTTAGTGAACATACGCCGTAAGATTATTTAAGCCATCTTCTATGCTAACATAATAATGTTGAAGGATTACTTTTCGTTTCAAGTCGATGCGTTCATCTTTGAAAATACAAGTCGCATTTGAAAAGTGTTACTGTCTATAGTAGCTACATTCTCTAGGAAAGTTTAGACTTAATTTAGGTTAGTATATGTTTAGTTTAGTATATGTCAACTATTTCGCTTCAAGCGAATGAATATGGAGAGTCACTGAAAATCAGTCGCATGCTATGTCTAAAGTTTACGTGAATGTTACTCATTACAATAAAACTATTTTTACTGTATTTATCGCGCCCAGCCGTGATTATTGCTGGTTGCTGTAAAGCTTCCGAAACGTCGGCTTCTTAAATAAGGAAAAAAGCCGCTAAAAAGTAGTTTTATTGTAGTCAGTCTGTTAATATCAATTAACATAGCGACGTGACAAGAGCTGAGGCCAGGTCCATTGGTTACAAAGTAAGGTCAATTTTTTTTAAATTTATTTAGCACTGATGATAACTTGTGACTAATAAAGTTAATTTCTTTCTTCCTTGATGCAAACTCTATAACATAAGTCGTAAACTAGTTGTAGAACAAGGACTATTGACGATGTCGGGTGTACAATGATTGCTAAGGAATGCTTTAGAGGAAGACGTTAGATGACCAGAAAAAGATAGTGTAGATATAGCTTAAGGGACTAGCGGCTCATCGAGGCTGTTTACGCGACGGCCGGCGGCCATCTAGATATATTGTCGATTTCCTGCCGCGCTGGCGAGTAATACGTTTCCGGCGCCGCCCCTGCGTGCGTCGTGAGGAGCTGCGATATCTCATTAGTGTTGCATGTACGTGTAGAAGCGTCACTATCATCAGCTGCCTTTATCGATATAGATGTTTTAAGATTATTTCATGATTACAATAAAGCAGTAGTTTAAAGGATTTTAGCAACAACACATCTTCACTTCCCTAATGTCTACCCAGACAGAGACAGTTCCACATGTCACGATCCCTACGGTATGTCTGGCCTCCTCCACAACGATAACGGATTTTATTGCGGTTTATTTTGTTATTTCAAGCCTCATGTTTCAGATGCTTTTTTTTATGAGATAGGGGGAAAAAGGACAGGTGACTAGGTGGTCGGAAATACCGTGGCGGCTGGTTCCACAGTACAGTTGTACGCGGCAAACGGTGGCGTTCAAGCCGCACTGTTCTGGACATCAAGGTGATGAGCGTGGAACTTAGACTCCTATCGCGATATCTGAAGGTGGTATTCTGCTGCTGGTATAAAGCCGAACAATTTCTCGGAACACTCCTCACAGAAAATACGAATAAAATGAAACATTTTAGAAAATAAAATAAATAAATAAATATTTTTACATTACAAAATACTTTACGGTCACGGATGGATCGAGATGTCAGATGTCCTGAAGTTATAATTTTCTGTTAATCCACTGCAGAGTTAAAATTTTAATTGTGTGATCATTTTATTATTAAACTGAATCGGGCCCTTTTAATGAACACCCGTAACTAACTTGTGACACTTTTTTACTCCTTTATGCTGAAGGAAGTGTCCAGTGCAGCTTCATCGGTTACTATCAGATACGTCAGGCGACGGTGTGACACCGCGAACTTCCTGAATTAGTATTGGAGTTGCTATGATTCTAAAGACGCCTGGAAAGGCCTGATTTAAATCATGATGTTACTGATTTTCTCGTGAGAGATATTCTTCCTATCATTCAATCTGATTTTCTCAGTCGAGTGAAGAGAAGTTCCTAAATGTAGTAGATATTTTTATCAGTGAATATATCTTGCGGCGAGGACGGACATTGTCGGAACTTGAAATAAATACCGCGGGTAATCGACGGTAAATTTGAGGCAATGAGGGGTGTTATCTGCGACTGTGATGTATGGCTCTCCGTTGTAACTGGAGACATTAAATAAGTGTCTAATATTAACATCGCTTAAACAACTTGAGCGACAAGCACGTAGTAACCATGCCGTGTTGTAGCCGGTTTGGCCCCCACGGCCGGGGACGTAACTCTCGCTCTAGTAACTTATTAAAAGTAACGGTTAAGCTGTTGCCTATCGTGCGATTTGTGAGTAGTTGTTGGCCTATTGGGAGGATGAGGGCCACGCATGTAGATGCTGATCTTAATGACCGTGAATTGTCACCAAATGGCTCCTATGGCTCGTTTGTCTTTCAATGCAGTATCAAGGTAATAACGTTGTATTGCTGCCGCATTGAGTCACGACGGGGGAATTATCTCTCTATGACAATGTTTCTTTCAGATTATGATGTTTCAGTGGTCCATTGGGGGTGCGGAGGAAAGGAGAGCAATACGTCTCCATAACAATATGTTGTATATAATAATGGCTCTATAATTGATGACATGAATAACGACACATCCGTACCGAAACAACCGTGTAGTTGTCGTTTCACACTTTCACCTCCTCATGTTGGCCAAATGGACTGTCATATAAATTCGTGCCGTGTTATGTGCACGAGAAACACCTAAGCGAAAATGAAAAAACACCGAAATCAACTGCAATGTTCCATATTAACACTACCTAGTGTGGTATACATACACCATGTGGCCTAGAGGTAGGAATACTCGACATCAGCTCGTGAAAGTTCGAGTCCCACGTTGGACCAAAAAGTTTTATTGGGATATTAAAATAATTTTAATGTGACCAGGAACATGGAAATGTTGAGCCGTCGGTCCTGCGTTTGATTTGTCTCAGGTTGTGTCGGACTGCCGTTTCACCAGAATATGGGGACGACTACAATCTGTGCACTCAATTATGCACAATAATTAATTAGTTACATTCGGTTGGCTAGTTTGTATAGAGCGCTGGATAGCTGAAAATCGGCTAGGAGGACACGCCCTTTACTTTGATGCAGGTATATTGATGAACTGGTTATTAATTTGTGATATGAACTAAAGTGACGGTGTTCGCTGGCGTGTGGCTGGTGTCACGCGGTGCCTTGAGCGTGACTCGGCCGCTCTTCCCCCATTATTAATCATTTCTTCGGAAAATACGTCTTTCTTTTATTGTAGTCATACACATTTTTGTCGATTTGTTTGATTAAAAAAAATTTGACGATGAAACGTTTAAAATGACTTAATAACTTTTTCAAAAGTAATTTTCTTGAGTTACATACAGTAGTAAGTAGCGTCTGTGTGTTATTTTTCTTTTTTTAGATCTATGTTTGTGTTGAATTTCAACTAAATGCGTTCGGTATATTTTTCGTCGATAGTTTTTAAGTAAATCATTAATGTGAGATGCAAGACTTAAAGATGTTAATTAATATATTCTAATTCTTAACACGTCCCGCCAATGGTGTTTACTACTAAAAATCCCTTTCCAATTTGATCTAATCGAAATTCGTCCATCAAAATGTTTCAAGATGAGGAATCGTAAGGGTACGTTCGAACTTGTTGTACAAAACTCACGAGTAACGCACTAATAAGCGATCGAGCAATAATTAGTGGGGTGGCTAGTGGCACGCAGCCGCGCCGGCCCTCGGGAGCCTGCAGCACCGCCCGCCTGCGGTTCCTAATTGCCCCATTGACTGCTTGTGGCTTATTACGGGCCCATTGCACTTGACTCTGCTATTCGAAGATAATAAATTGGACCTCTCACCTTAGTATCTGTTTATTTTTAGAGTATCGTCCCATGAAATTATAAGGTCACTGTTTTGCTTGTCGGTTCGTATCTGTCCCGAGAACGCATAGAAGTGTCAAGCTCAAGTTCATGACAACATACCTTCGAAGCCCGCAATCTGTATTAACAAATTAAATTCCAAGTGAACGCACTTATAAAAGAGGTACTTCTTCTACAGCCTAGCTTAGGTCCTCCTATTGTACATTTGCCCTTAAAAGTGTGCTAAAACGCCGCGGATACTAATCTATTTGAATAGCGACATTGAAAGAACAGCGGTAATTTATAATATAGGAAACAGCGTTTCTCGCGGATCGTACGATTCGTTACGGTCCAAGAACAAAACGCGACCACGTTACTATGATTGATCATGCGCTGCATGATAGCGTGAACGTCAACAAAAAAAACTGGTCAAGTGCGATTCGAACTTGCTCGGTGAAGGTTCGTTAAATTTGCGAGCGTCTGAAATTAGTATGATATTAAAAAATAATTATTGTTATCTATTTAAACTACTGCTGGAGTGCTTCTGATACATCTAAAACTTACCGGTTTACGGTTTTTTTTATTTGATGCCAAATTTAACGATTCTTGGTGTAGATGTAGAAGTATAGGTTTTTTTCAGGTGACAGAGAGACACTGATGGACTACAAAATGATCCTGTAAGAGTTACGCTTTTCGTTTTGAGATACGGAACTCTGGAAACCTCACTTCCTTCTAATGACAGGCTTTTAAAATACGATACTCGTCACCAGAGCTAATAGTTGTGTCGATACGTTGCCTGCATCAATCCTCTATTCTTAGCACGTCGCGCGGCGGGCTCTTATTAATTATGATAATTAAACTCTGATATAGTCGTGGCGTTGGCTCTGGAAATTTCGAATCCTACACGATTTTGTGGTTGCTTGCTCTTCAATGGAATGATATATTGGGTTTTGTGTGGAGGGTTTGTAAATGTTGTGTTGGTTGGCATACCTTCTGCTGATGTGTTTGTATGTGTCTACTAAACCGGTGACATAAAAGTGTCAGAATGTTTTATATTCCATTAGTATGATACAATTTTTTATTTTACAAATTTGTAAACAATCATATTGATAAAGTTTGGATACGAGTAACTGCTGACCAAGGAATGTAATGACTTCTCCGAGCTCTCGGGAAATGCAAGGTTAAAGCTATACATACATTCATGCTCAGTTACAATACATTTTTCAGAACGTTTGCAAATTTTTAAAATAGTACTTCAAAAATATATTAAAGGAAGGGTTAGTATTTCTTAAAGACAAGGAACTTTTTATGCGTTGATTTATTTTGCATTTAAATACACTTTTGCATAATACGACGATGATAAATTTATTAAAAACCTTGAGAACTTGCTAATAATTAGCATTATCCGCACTCGCTCGAAATTGGAGATTGCTAAAAGCATTACTTGGATTACTTAAGATAAGAATATGTGGCGAATTAACGAGGGAATCTTCGCATACCACAGGACTACGAAAAGCCATGACAAGATTCATAGAACAACCAAACGAAACCTTTTAAAATCTCATACTTTATTAATTTTGTAAAGCATTATACGTTACACCACGGTATCATATCCGCCGCGATCACTTTTCGATTGCACCACACGAACGCATTCTTGACGAAGAATGATGCTTTCGACTGGTTGCGAGTAGGTAGTGCTTTGTTCGGGTGATTAAGTACTGCGGCCCGTTCCTTAAGCCCTTCAGCTAATGAGTTGAAAGTCAGTATCAATCATGATGGCGAGCCGGACGAGGGGGGCCTCTTGCCCCTGACGGACGGTGGGTGGTTTCGATGACGGCTCTAAACATAAAGTGTTAAAAAAAACCTCACGATCAATGACCCTGTGCGGCATGCTTTTAGTCTTTTATGTACTAAATATATCAATATATTTTATACATTTTATCAACTGACTAAAATTATGTAAACCTAGGTAATGAACAGACAGAACAACAAATCTACTGAAATGTAAATAGTTATCTGTACATGATACTCAATAGTATAGCAGATTTACTTTTTACTAGCTGTGCCACACGGTTTCTCCTGCGTAAAAGGCTAAGGTACCCTCTATTGTTTTAATTTCCGTTTTGGAGTAAAACTAAAAGTAAGAGTTAAAAATCCAAGTAAACGTGACCAATTAAAAATATTTGTTTTCTATATAAAATTCAAACGTGTAAAAAGGTGTTCGGTTAATTTCATGAAACTTTATACGTATTAGTCATAATGTTCATAGTCATGAAATATGTACACAAATAAATGTCTGGAAGTTTTTCTTTTATCAGCTCTATAAATTGTAACCTATAATATTTTATTAGTAATGTCTTATTAATATAATGTAAAATAGTCAAGTACATTATCAAATTACATTAAATAAAAACTAAATGCAATAAATTTAATTATGGAATATTAAAATATTTTTTACTATCAATAGGTTTTGATGTAGTCTTATTTTACTACAGAGTCACAGTAGTAGTACATTGTAAAGACCATGCATATTCCATGACTAATTTAACTATTAGGTACTCTACATACGGTAATTAATAAAATTATAATTTATGCGCATACGTGCTGCCCTGCGCGACAGACGGATGACGGCTTCTACGTACAAACTAATGATATTTTTCGAATCCTTCTTATTTTTTTAATGACACAAAAGCCATGATTTATGCCGTTGAGTTTTTATGTGACTTAAGTTGGATTATAAGGTTTATTTATTTTATTTATTTCCCTCCACTCAGTCTCGGACGTGATGGCATGTGACATTAAAATGACGAATTAGTTAATTATATATCCGGCTTTGATTGTGCGGTTTAATGGTCGTGTATCTTTAAAGAGCACAATATATAACTTTTTGATGTGCGAGGCTACGTTGATTTGTGTTTCGGCTAACTGATACCTGCGACTTCGTCTGATTTGTTTGTTAAATAAAGATATTGTGATATTTAAAAAAATATAAATTGAGCTCTATGAAACTGAATGGCCTGGAGCTGCTTATCTAACGAGTCTGCACGTTAAGTGTACAATGAAGCCATTAATCAGTTCATTTATTACAGTTACTATTGTCGATATTTTAATATATTTACAAATTGGGTCAATATAATCGGGTTGTACCTTTCACTCACGTATTGCCGGCATCAAAAATGGCCAAGTTGTCGAATTTCGTGCGGCTTGTGAGATTCTCCCCGGATACTTTAATCACTTCATTTACTCCTAAGTTGTGCATGAGCCACCGAACACAATTTCGATGAAAGAATATGTTTCTTTATAACGCAGATGAGTTGCCAGACTGTCAGTGACTCCCATAAACATCTACACAAGCAGAGGTTTGTGCAGATGCTCATTTCTACTTTCAAAACTCAATGGGTCACCCCATTCACGCAAACCTCTCTACGCCTCTAAACACAGCAGAGAGTAGTTAATGTATCACTCCACACCGGACTCACGTGAGTTTTAATTGGACTGCAAGGCAGCAACAGCTCTACACCTTATTGTTCGTTTTGTTGGTTTCCAGAACGTTGTGCGCTCGTTCGCGTATTTTATTAATACCGGAGACATTACCCGTTTAGCTCTCCACGAATGCTCCCATTTTTCGCTGCAGCTAAACTGGGGGTGAACTGAGGGCATGTGACACAACTTACTAGTTTTGATAGTGTAACATTACTCTTGTCATGACTGCGTGATATCAGAAGTGTTTGTTTCCTAAATGCCTGAAGGAAACCGTCCTCTTTTTAACAGCGGAACTCCTGCCCAGTTCAGGTTTCCACAAGGGCCTGTCCTCTGCAATTCTTTTCAGCTCCTCATGGAATTTGCGATTCGATTTAAACAAATATTTGAAGTAGTTTTGTATATTTCTCTTTTTTTCTGAAAGTCTGCTTCATTTGAAAAAAGAGAAATATAGACACAAAGTAGTCGAAATACTATTTAATATCGAAAAATAATTTTGTTGATACATAGCGTCGGCATCCGTGAAGAATAAAAATAGCGCGTGATAATTATATCAGCTGACTTTCCGATATTTTATCGGCATCTTTTTGAAGAGTGTGTTTCCGAATTATATTCACTCCATAGTCAGCTCTTTACACAGGTGAAATGTACCGAGACTACGGCGCGCAAGTTCTTTTACCCGTCTGAGGGTGACGGGGGGCTACAAACCCCCCAGTCATGATGCTCCTCATGATAGCTATCACGTGCGAGCTGCCCCAGACGTCAGAGTCGGGGGAAGAGGATCACTCGGTCCCTCTGGCCATGATAATGGTAGCTAAATTAGCTGTCACAAACACTCACATATCGGGATGCATCTCTCCCATCGGCGGGTGAGAGGTGGGGGGTGGGTCCCACTAATGAAGAAATGAGATTATCATTTAGTCAAGCATGCTGCGTCGCCTATCATATCTGGAGATATGACTCTTCAGAGTCACTGTTCGAATGAAAGCCTGGGCAGCGAAACAAACGTATGTGTGTACCTACATTAGAAAGTACATTATAAGTAATAGTTCTTTTATTTACTTAAATTAATGTCATTGTCATTTCTGAAGAGTTTGTAATTCTCCGGACGGCCTTCTTTTCTGTCGCTGCTTTAGTGTGCTAGTATTAAAAAAAATCTATTTCATATTCCCCCAAACGATCAAAATATGTCGTCGAAAACGTATATACCAGTCATAAAGTATCACAACTGGTACGTCCACGTGTACTGCTGATGTATAACGAACAGGTACAAACGACGGAACAGCCGCGGCTGCCATCCCGAGACCGCGGAAAAACATAATATGAATAATATAGCTCTCGCTGAATATAAATTAAAGTGACTAGCTGTTGACGTGCCCCGTTCTTAGGAAGATGAATTGTTAACGACGCTCGGAGCCTTTCTTCGGCTCTGCATCGGCTTTGTTAATCTATAATTTGCAGAATACACTCGCTTTAAAGTCGGGCTTGAAATCATTTTCAAGTTTCTTGGCGCGTATGTAGAGTGCGTGTAGGTTATTCGTTGTTTTGTTAATTTTGCCGGCTCATAATATCTACCTATGTTTGCAGGTTGTCTAGGGACTTGTTGCCCATTCAGACAGGTACAATCAAGATCCCCACCATGGTTCAAGCCTTGTCGTGACAGTGGGGCTCAGTAGCCTGGGGTGATCCGAGATACCTTGGGCGAAGCCAATTGAATCGAGGAGGTGGCGGTACCCCTCCTATAAGAAGAAGAGACTGCAGAGCAGGAGGAGGTGCCGCTCTTTGTACCTCCCTTATAAGAAGAAGGGAAAGGAGCAAAAAGTGGCGGCGCTTATGCGCACGGGGCAAGGGGCGAGGATGGGAACCTCACCCCATTGCACTGTCCCAAAGTCGGTGGGGTTGCCCTGTGGTGCGAGATCGCATCAAAGGCGGTACTGATGGCACTCGCGATGGTTTTTGTGGGTATTCGGCACTATATAATGTGCCGCGAGCCCCACACACCACTGGGCCCTACCCAGGGCCAGTGAAGGCGCGTAAATGCGTTTCCCCGCGTCAACAAAATAAAAGGTAATTGCCGAAGTTCATACAATAATTTTTATGACTTTCTATATCAATCGATTGTTCGTTCTCCTCAAATTTCTACAAACCATACGAAACAGAATCATATTAATTTATATGTTATAACACTTAAGTCTGAGCGGAACATTTGTTTGAACTGCATCTTGCGCCGTTTAAGAGGGCTAGCCACAGGAGTAGGTTTAAACAGTTTTGTGACAGTGCAAGTACACATCCTTTGAGATCGGTTATTCACCCGCTGCTGACCGGTGAAAGATCAATCTCTTGAGTATTACGAATACAAAGCCGTCAAAGCTAAGTACAGTCGGCAAAAGGTTAAACAATTAAGATTCCCAATGAAAATTAATTAAATTATCAGATAAGATATTTATTTTTTATAAATTTTATAGAGGGATAACGAGCAGTGGAGACTTTAGATGATTACTTACGCCCACGTACTACCGCGTTTTACAGATGTGTTTCCCTCATCGACCCCAGCCCTCAATGGCCACCGGCTGCTCACAAACCGCACAAAAGCCGACAGCATAGCTGTCACTTGATGGCGGTCCCATGTGAGCGACAGCTACCATGGTAATGTAACATGGCACTACCTCTTACAAAACTTTGATTTATTTCATCATCATCGTCAATATCAGCCCTCATCGGTCCACTGCTGGACGCGGGCCTCTTTCAATGAACGCCAAGACGACCGATCTCCTGCTACTCGCATTCATCCCGGACAGCTACTGCACGGAGATCGTCTTATATGATATAGGTTTATGCAGTTGTGGTGTTAAAATGGTGGTTTGGTGGTGTGTTTCCTGCAATTTGTATGGCTCCGATTATCCGTCGGAGGGATAGAATAAGTCAGGGTAATTCATAGGTGTAACAACTGGTTGTGCGGATACTTATAGGAGACGACAGTCATTAAGAGACTGCTCGTGTTTATCTGTTAGTTGCTTTACGAAAGATGTAATTTTACGTGATAACGGTTCTTTAGTTGATCTGTGAACACGTTTACCGACGGAGTGAAAGAGACCATATGTAAACGCTCTTCGGCTCGTTTCTTTTTGTAGAATGGAGGGGCAAACAACAATCGGAGCCTTTTTGCGTCAACCGACGCCCATGAACATCCACATAATTACTATGCCGATGAGTTGCGCTCCTTTGCTCCCGTGCTCCAAACCGCTCGAAACGCGGCACCGAAGGTGTCACTTTAAGGCGGTATCATGTGAGCGAGAGGTACCTCCCCAGTCATGCCGGCCCAATTCCGTTGCATAGGACGATGTAGTGTCATCTCAATGCGTGGCATTACCTCGTCCTATGCAGGATGGCACTACCTCTTCCTAAAGGTTCCGCCCATTCGGAACATTACCCATCATAACAGGTCATAACTCCAAACGTTAATATGACGTCATCGATTTAAATTATCACGTCTAAAACTTTATAATAGTTTTGGAAGTTTGAGCACAGACTGACTTTTGACGCCGACTGTACCTACATTGCACTTACAAATCAGGTGTATATACATAGACGTGTGCACGTGTATATGTGTCTACATCAATATACAAGCTTTTGTGTTACTGGCCGTTCCAGTGGCACGGTGTACAATTAGCGATCAGCTATTAATTAATAGCGAATATACGTGTGTGGTTATTGTGCTCTGGCTAACTGCTACCAAGTTTATTGATGTAACTGATATATACAAATATATTGAATAAGCTAGCTAATGCACGCGATTTTGTCTGGGTTATTTTCTATTTGTGTAAAGTGAAGACACACAAATTTTGGGTTTGGTTTCACCGCTTGCATGAGGAATCCTGAATCGCTTATCACAAGTATTACCAAAAATTTGAATTAATAATTGTAAACACAAATAGTATAATTGATAAAGGGCATGTCGTAGACACACAAACAAATGCTTTGTGATCCACCTGCCGCATGTTGCACGCGAGTTCAGTAGGTCAATGTAAGGAGTTTAGTGCGACAGACTTTTGTGGTGAATGGCACGCAGCCATTGTGAGAGGACAAAGGCACATACGCGCGATTGAGCCGAACCGATGCGAATCGCGGCTCCAAATTGAAAGTATTGCCTCTGGATTTGAACTACAAATGCATTGCAATATGATATGATATCGAGCTTTAATAAAGTCAGCGTTGTTACCTGACTATGTCTGCAGGCCAGGGATGTTTTTCGAGCGTATGTAGATTTCTACGTTCTCTGTTATAGCCTGAACGAATTTTGACGTGTATGAAGTGGCGTTAGATTAATCTTGATAACACAGCGTGGAAATTACATAAAAATATGTTTTAAGCAGTCGGATTTTTTGTATATTTATATTTATTGTTGTTTAAGTGTTACATTGACCATTGATTTCAATAAAATGATTGCATCTAATTACATCTATTGTTCCCAAAGTTTCTTTACAACGGCATTGGATACGGCAGGACTGTCAAACGTCCAGCCGTACGTGACGATAATTACTGGTAATTACTATTACAGAGAGTAACATTTTTCATTGTGTAGGAGTGCCAATTTGGGTATTTTTGATGAAATTTTTTGACATTTCTATCCTAATACATCTGAACTACTGCAAAGGGAGTCTAAGAACAAGTTCTTTTGCTCATTACTTTTATGGGATCTTGCAAAGAAACATAACTGCACACATGACGGCACGTTGTTATATCATTTATTTGTAAATAACTAATTTATCTTCAAAAAAAATGGTACTCCAAAAGGGAAGGATTAACATAATTTCAACAAAAGCAAACGATGAACCAAATACGAATAGCAGCGATTATTAATAAATACACCAACACGAACATTTATTGAGAAAACACGCCACTGGTTACGCGGACAATGCTGCGGTTCCTACAGAACCACTTAACATGGGGCTGACAGGTTAGTTCGATCATACGCCCCCGGGCTCTCGCAATTGCTTTTATTTTTTGTTGAAAATATGTTTTTCTGAATCGGGAGCTAGGAAGACGAGTGATTCACACGGTGCCTTGTATCCGAATTTCGTTAACAAACAAAAATATAAAACAGGAGAGACGGAATACTGCTGAAATAATACTGTGTTGTTATTGTTCCACTGAGACTGGGTCTCTTGATAAGACGTTTAGCTTTACAGTCGTTTAGGAACCGCATAACTTCACACCTTGTGTTTCTGTAAAGGGCTTTAGTAGTTATCAATACGTAACTATCGTGTTGAACGCATTAGTTTCATGGAGCGCTAGTGACTAGAAACGGAACACTTGTAGCATCAAAGTAAGTTGCAATGTTATAAAAACATATCTGAATAATAAAACGTTGGAGACATGAAAATACGAATGCAAAAAAAAAGCAAAAACGATAAAAAATACAGCGAGGGAGGCCGTAAAGCTAGCAAACTGGACGCAACTCTTATGGAGCTCGACGTCACAGAAAACGGCTAATCGATCGGCAGAACAATGTGACGTAATGGAGTGCGGCCGAGGGGAGAGGGGGGTTGCGAGTTCGCAGGGACTCGGCAGCCAGACCAAATATTTACACGGCGTATGCTTGCTTTCTTTTTCTCTGCCTCATATATTTTGATTGTGTAATATGGCCCGAGGCGGCCTCGATTTGTCCAAATTAATTCTCCTCGCCTCGTTTTTAATACATATTTGTAAAAAAAAAATATCGTTGATAGTACATATATTTTATTATTTATAACTTTACTACAATTTTCTTCAAAGGTGAAATGCCCTTACAATATAAACTTAACTTATATATAAAATTCTCGTGTCAAAATCTCAGTTACCTTGCTCCTCCGAAACGGCCTGAAAAGGTCTAAGAATCGGCTACTATCTATTTTTACCCTAAGTGATAGGGGTTGCTCACCGAATCCAGCAAATCAACTTTTACCGGGTCAGATAGTAATTAATAGAATTGTAATATTGTTGTATAGTATTGTTCCGCTAAGACACAATAATAATATCAACGAACAAAACTATAAGGTATTTGAAATTGTCGTTGAAATTCATTCCACATAGGTACATAGATAGGTAGATCTTAAACACAAACTTTTGAAAACAGAGTTCCTTGAGCTTGTACCTAAGTTCTTGTGGTCCCGCTTAAGATTAAAACTACTGGTTATTTTTTCTTTATTTTTAATTATATGGCTTAAGCAGCAAAATTTCTCTATATTAAATATATTGCTCAATTTTACAAGGCAAAAACCACGGTTTTATCAAATTACATATTTTTAGCTTAAATTTTTTATTATGAATAAAAAATTGTATTGTTGACAAATATTTATATTAATATTAGAATTGCAATTTGGCCTTGCTTTTCCAAGAAAAAACCTTAAATAGAGTATAAAGTGAATTTTCGCCGAGGAAACCCACGAGGGGCAGGCACTTGAGCTGCAGGTTTAATGAATTGCATTAATATTGCATTAACGGGTAACTGCCCCGCCCCCGCGCCCGCCCCACGGTAAACAATCATTAAGCCCGAGTGCAGTTGTTTTGTTTGCCAACGAGATTTGTTTGCGAATACAAATTGACATTAAGATGTGTTTTCTGTTCATGGCTCGTTTATCGCATTTTTAAAAACTAAGCTTTTTTATGGCATAAGTGGGCAGACGTACAGTCAGAGGCTCGTGACTACCATGCGAATAGACATCCGAATAGTTGTAATACAGATGTATTCTTCTCTCTTCCCCTCCCCAATGAGCCACCGGAAACAAACAAACCGCATGAAACTGGGCGGTTTCATATGCGTAAGAGGTACGTCTCCGGTCAAGCCTGCCACCGTGTTGTCTGTAATACGGCATGCCGTATTACAGACAAACACGATGACGCTAAAAGCTATAGTAGGTAATAAAACAGTTACATGTACTGTTTATTCAACTTTCAACGTAGACTTGCGTAAATATCGGAGTCTGTTTGTATAAGCATCTTTTATAGCCTTTTGATACAAAAGACTAAGTAAATCCATTCAATCCAAGTACGTTAATTTTTTATAATTTTATTCAGTATATCCATTTTTAAAGTGATTACTTTTTAGTGGCCTTATGACATAACGAATCTAAATTTACAAGCGATTAGAAAAACAAAAAAGGTAGTAGAAAAACATCAACGCATCAGCGAGGTTGTAGGCACAGAGCAGTGTACACAAAGCTGGTGGTTCGTCAGTTAGCGGCCGTTGTCTGAACAACTAATGCAGGACGTTGCTACCGGAAAATTGGACGTCCCCGTCTGCCCAATCACACGCGACACTCCGTGCTGATTAGCATGGCCGCCAACTGGCCGGCACCACACTCTCGCCGCACAACGAAAATTCACACTCATCCGTCCTCCATTGAAACCGAAATCCGAACACTCTCGATGCCTTCCGTAGATAGAGCGGTGTTGTACAGCGCCGTCAATATTATGGGGAATATTGTAAGTAAAATTGAAAGGTCTTGTGCACGTCTACTTTCAGTGTCGAAATGTTTGATTGGTTGTTAGATGTTATAGTTGATATGTGATACATTGAAATTGTCTGTGAAGACTGGAAAGGCCAGTTAGGAGCACTTATACAGAGCAGACAAAGAAAAATTAGGGGTCATGTCTTAAGGAGAACTGAGGAGCCTGGTGGAGAGACAAAACGGAGAGAATTTGACCTGTCCCTAAATGAATGATGATGATGAGGATGTTAATGGTAACGACGGTGATGGTGATGATGTATGTATGTGTATATTTGTAGATTTTTATGGTTTCGGCTACAATGAGCGCCATAAAAGATTTTACCGTACGCGAGTGACTCTCTGTATTCATTTTGTTTCGAATGTGTCAGATCTGTCAGGAAAAAGAGCACAACGACACTGAGTTGTATAATAAGATATATTATAAGTTTTTTGTTTCTATAAATGTGGAAATTGTAGCGTAATGTAGCATTAAAATGTAAGCAAATTAAAAGCAGTAATTTGCAACAATATGCATGTTAAATTAATTGAAAATTATTAACAACAATTATTACAATTAATAAGCTAAACTACAAACTTTCCTTATTAGAAAAGTAAAACTTAAAAAGCTATAAAATATTTGTTTTTCTTTTTACGAAGTAAGCATTAATAAAACCTAAAAAAATGTTAATTTTATGTAATTTTTCCAAGTCTAAAGCGGTACAAAACCAGCAGTTAGGTGAGCATAGTAGATTAGACTCCTAAGCACGATTGTTTGTTCACAGACACGTTCGACTTTCCAAATATAAAAAATAAATTAACCCCGAGACATGTCGCTGCTGAGTCGCCATCCTGTTGGTCCCATTCAAAACGTTATTTAGAATTCTAAGTGTCGTCGGCGGCTTTAATGTTTTAGTTTCACTGGAAAGCCCGTGTCGTATTCATCTCGTTCCCACCAGCTATGTACCTAGTTAATGTGCCAGATGGGCCGTCAGAGGTTGTCCATTAGAGAGACGTCTAGAAATGACCCTTACCTATAGGATTTAAAGTATGTTTTACACTTATATGACTCTTCACTACTTACGAAGTCGTATTGAAAAAAGCTGTTGAGAAATAGTTTAAATATATTAGGCCCTAACATATGAAATTGGCGATTTTCGTACTGGCCACTTTAATCAATGTCTCCTCTTTGGTAAGGAATTCCAAATTCAAATTTGTACCGCTATTTACTCATATGTTTGTGTTTCAATGACCGTCCCCCTCCTTCCTTCTTCTGCATTCCTTTTTTCTTCTGCTTTTTTCTGTTTCCGTCACTCATTTTGCGAAATGGATAATTTTAAATATTTTATTATTAACAAGTACTAGTTCCGCCATGGCACTAGTGCTGCGGAAACGACTCGAAGGTTCAATGATGTGTATGGCGATCGTGTTGCAAAAAAGACCATGATTATGAAGTCCCAGGTTGATAATGAAGAGTTGAAGGCTATTGTGGAAGCGGATCCATCGCAAACCACGACCGATCTAGCCGCAGGCTGCGATGTTTTAATTCACTTGAAGCAAATTGGGAACACTAAAAAGCTTGTAAGCCTTGAATTGACTGAAGCAAAGCGGCAAACGCACGTCGACTGCTGCGCTATATTATTAAACCGGCACAATACCCAAGGTATTCTAAACCTAATCATTACCTGTGATGAGAAATGGATTCTTTACGACAATCGGAAGCGCTTAGCACAATGGTTGGATCCTGACCAGCCAGCCAAATTCTGCCCCAAGCGAAAATTAACCCTAAAAAAAATTACTCGTAAGCGTTTGCCGGACTAGTACCTGTATTGTTCATTACAGTTTTCTCAAATCTGGTCAGACTATTACGACTGAAGTCCGTTGTCAGCAATTGCAAACCATGATGGAGGAGCTGGATGCTAGACAACCTAGGCTGGTCAATCGCTCCACGCTACTGCTGTTTCACGACAACACTAGACCAGACACTGCATGACTGACGGCTACCAAATCAGAAGAGCTTCAATTGGAAAGTCTTAGACAATATCTAACCTTGCTCTAACAGATTACCATTTTTTTTTTCGAAATTGGGATAACATCTTGCAAGGGAAAAAATGCAACTCCGATGGGGCAGTCCAAATCGCCTTCAAAGATTTTATTGATTCCCGTCCGACTGTTTTTTTCTTAGTAAAAAGATCAATGAATATATGATGGCAAAATTGCACTGAAAAAATGGTACATGCTTTGATTAATTAAATATATTATTTTGAAAAATAATTCGACTGTTTGTTCTTCCCATAGAGAACGCCAATTTCATATGTAAGGATCTAGTATAAGCGTTTACATTATATTTGACAATCTCAGATCCAATTGCTATTATAAATAGCATATAAATATTCGACTTACGTTTATTTAGTTGCAATCATCTTGAATGACTACTCCGTGCCGACTGATTTTCGTAGGTATATCAAACTTTTGCTGACACCAGCATTAAATAGCTACAGTAAACTTACTTGAGCCTTTCATGGTAGACACAAGGTCATGTAGATAGTTTTAACATCATCAGGATAATTGTCCACTCTTATTTAAGTACCTATACATTCAAGTTCTGGTATTCAATACTATTTTTCAGAACCCGACGTTCGCTCTTTGTGACACGTGGCTGGGCTGTATTTCACTATTACTTTGCTATTCTTATATGCTACAAGGTGTCATACACTTCTTGTTTAAGGGTAAAAAAAATATGCGTTACAAATCTTGTTGGCAATGCTGGCTATGGTAAACGTCTTCTGTTGCACAGGTACTTCCAGTCAGCCTGAGGTTTAATTTTCACAATTGAGTATTTTTGTATCTGTTCTAATAATATAAAGCTGAAGAGTTCGTTTGTTTGAACACGGAGATCTCATGTATTGATTTTTTTTTGTGTAGAATAGAATATGCCTCGTGGAAGGCTATAGGCTATATACCATGACATTACAACTACCCATTAGTTGTTGTACCGGAGTTATGTGGATGAAACCGCGGGTCGATGCTAGTTATTTTACAAAATAAATAATATTATAATAATCCCATTTTAAACAGTATCTAAAATATAAGATTTTAACATCTTAGCATGGAAATCGTCTTGAGATTGCACCATCGATCCGCTGATGGTTGGAGTCTTGGCGTTAATTCAAAGAGGTCTACGTACAGAATGACATCGGTAAATGTTGTTACAATGAAACTAAACATTTTTTTATATCTTTTGGAGAAGTAAGAAATTTATGATATAATTTGCGAGGCTCGTCCCGCATTCATCGAGGAGGTTCGACGCAGCGCGAATGACTGTCGGCTGTCGGTTGTATTTACCCCATTACCCGACGAGGCCGAGGCTCGTATCAACTATTTATAGTGTTTGAGGCACCTCATAAATATGCAGCGGTAGGCGCTCGCCTCGTCGACACCAGCTATTCAGCACCAGCGGAGAGACCACAAGGCCTGCGATGTAGCGATTTCGCTGCGTTTAGCTAGAGGCAGCCATCAAAACTTTTCTACACCGCATTCGTCCCCATAGTAGTTACTATAACAATTCGTCTGCCTCGTGGTCTAGTGGTGAGCTTGTCTAAGCCAGCAGCCCGGTACTTAAACCCAGAACTTCACTAATGTTTCTTCACGGGACAGTCAAAGTGTTATTGGGTTTTTTCAATTTCTAACAACAGTTCGAATTCAGGAAGTTCGGAGAGCACGTTAAGCCGTCGGTCCTGCGCCCGATTTCTCTCCGGCCGTGTCGGATTGCCGTCCCATTGGAATAGGAGAATTAGGGTACAGGGAGTGCACTTGTGCCTGAGCACACACTTGTGTACTGTAACATGTCCTGCGTAACTGGTTAGTCTCTATAAAAGTGGCCGCCGTGGCCGAAAAAATGTCTCGGACGGAATTACTATTTTTATTTTATTTTTTATTTTATCCGTCACAAAATCCACAGACCTTATATATAAGCAGTAACATTATATTATTAAAAGTTACATCCAATTACGAATTTACTTTTTATACATAGTTTATATATCATAAAAAAGATGAGTGTGAAGAATATAGCGTAGCAACGTTTTCAATACTTCTGCCATGGATGTCTTAGGGCAAAACCAAGCACATAGTTCTACGAAGAAATAACTTAAGTAAAAAAGCACCCCTTTTAACATAAAAGGTAAAAAAGAACATATTGGAGAGTCTGATTGCACATTTTGAAGAACAGCATCTGTATACTATTAATCGTCGACGGTCACCATTTGTCTGTCTGCTCGTTTTTCCTATTTATGCAATCTGCACACTTGCAAGCAATAAGAAGGATAGGAAAGAGGAAGCAGATGAATGGCCGATGTTAGACACGCTGTTGATTTTGCTGGCGGTGTCTACTCCTGCGATGGCGTGTGCAGCGAAGCGCATTATTAGCGATTGCGGATTATTGTTGACTGGTCAGCAACTAAGCGACACTCACATTTCGTAAGTCGCCCAGAAAACCTGTAAGGTAGCTAACGTGAAAATGTCACCCTTTAAAATTCAACAAACTTTAAAATATTTTATCTCGCGGAATTGAACCCTCAATTCTTTTTTTAAAGTATTAAAAAAATTGAGGTTTCCATTCATCTTGCCCGCTATCCTCTCGCTTTTTGTACCGTCTCCTTAGCTCTATGGTTGGTTAGTTGCAGCGCTCCGTGCGTTACCTCACTTTCAACAGAAACTTCGCGATGTATTTTCCAGTGCAATTTTTAGAGTATAGCTTTTGTAGGCCCCTACTTGTTTTAATACTTAACATAAAGTATTTAGACTATACTAGATAGACATATGGCATAGTGTTTGTAAGCGATAGTTACTTTAGATGTTAAGTCGTGCGTCTCAGAAGGCGTGTTCCCAGCAAAAAAGCAGCTCGCTAGAGCCAGCCAGCAATTAATATAACGTCGCGCGTCGTCCCATTTGTGTTTCAATGTTAAACGTGGACTTTTTTTTTCACAAATACATACTCCGAAAAAATAGGAAATAGACAAATATTACACCGCGCGTACCAAATACCCGCAGTCACTACGTATTACCTAAACGTGGTAAACTGTCTATCGTTTTTCAAGATTTTCAACCCGCGAAAGTTTGTAGTTAAAAACAGTTAATATTTTAACATAGCGCTTACGTAAAACAGAAGTAAAGGAATTAATAATATAAAAAAATTGATATCATAGAGTACACGCCCATATATTTATAATATATAGGCGTGTCCTATATGATATCAAATTCCACTGACCGACTAAGCCGTGGCTAATTCGCGGGGTGCAATTTGCGGAAAGTTATGAACAAATTTTGTTCGAGTGGAACCGCGTCGTACAGCTATTAACAAAACTCAATCCTGAACCTAAAGTGTAGTTTTCTCATCTTGAAAGAATTTTCAAGATCGGGTCAGTATTTCCGAAGGTTACTCCCCACAAAGAAACAAAAAGCTAGAAATTTTAATACTTTATATTATACTTTATAATATGCTAGCATTCATTTTTAGGAGGAGGAATATGCTAGCATTAATTTCTAGGTGTCTTGCAGCACAGGCGGAGGTAATGCCATGCGTGGTCCATGACACTACATCCTCCTATGCAACGAAGTTGGGCCGGCACGACCAGCGACGTACCTCTCGGTCACATAATACCGCCGTAAAGTGACATATTCACTGTCGGGTTTCGTGCGTATTATCAGTAGCCGGTGGCCCATTTGGGGAAGGTGGGCAATGCATCGGCATAGTAATTATGTGGATGTTCATGGGCGTCGGTAGTCGTAAATAAACTCCGATTGCTCGTCTACCCCCGTTCCTATCAGTCGTGGCTTGACAAATGGACTATTCAATACAAAAATATTTTCTCTGTTCGGGCCAGTAGTTCTAAGATTTGTGCGTTCAGACAAACAAACTCTTCAGCTTTATATTATTATATGGGATAGTTTAACATAAAGATTTATATTATTATATTTTATATTCATAGTATGTATGGAAACGTTCAATAAACACGTAACCGGCGGCAAAAACGTCAGAATAATTTAAATTGACAGCTCATAAAAAGTGTATCCACCAGGTAATAGCAAAGATGCTATCGGCTCGACTCACCAGCCACGAGGCTGTGACGCCGCAACCATTCAGTACATGACATCTCACCTGTCAGTAACCTCTAGCGATAACCATCGAAAAATCCATTCTCAAACCAACGATTGTTCGATTTTCAAAAGACTGTCCCCGAAACGCAAAGGGTTGATAAACATATCAAAGGGCATATTGTTGTGTAAGTACCCAAATTTTCATACGACACCTGTTTTTTAATAACAACATCGATGTGGTTCCATTGTGCGGACACAATCGAGTACAAATATCGATTGTCGAAGATCAAATATGGGATTAGAGATCCTTTCGACCTCCCACATGGTAAGTGAAAACAGACAATTCGAACTTCTCTTGTTTTTTACCAACAAAAAATGAAAATATGTTAAACATGTTGAATAAAGGATCCTCGACTGGAGCTCATGTTTGGGAGGACGAACTTTTAATTGATCAGTCATCAAGTGATAAGACGATATGCGTATGGTACGTGATGCAGGAAGTAACGGAAATAGAAAATAATACTGAAGTCTGACTTGAAGAACAAAACAGTGGTGGAAGATAGATAAGATAACATGAATACAATAATATATTTATATTTAGAATTATTAAATGATAGGGAAACGCTTTCCAGATTTATCTGCATATATCTATTTATTATTAATTTTAACTTTCACTTACTTGTTACTCCGGGTAGTATCAAGTGAAGAAAGGTTACAAAGGCATTACATACGAGCGTAACGTACCATACTGGGTTATTTCCTTAATAAGCAACTCTTTAATACCTGACTAGCAAACAATTGCAAAGTGATTAAAATATTAGCGTGTGTTAGCGACACACCTTTGTTTAGATGCAAATATAGATTGCGAAGTACCCACATAGTGCGCGTGGCGCCTGCCGCTGACGCGCCGTGATAGAGTGCCGATTAGCCGCCTGCCTGCCGCCTGCCTGCCGTCTGCCAGCGTTGTACCAATCTGCTAACCGCTTATAATTCATTGTTCCAAATGTAAACCTCCATTTAAAATTATCAGCGATCGTTCTTTAAACTGAGGTTATTCACATAATTTTATAAATAGAAATCAGGTGTTAATCGTCTCAGATTTGCTCATTAAAGACAAAAACAAAAAAAAAAAAAAGTAAACGTAAGAAACACATATTGCTGCTGAAGCCTCAGACATCGCCTGCGCCGAGACTCTCAAAAAACTGCGGAATCCCAGGCCAGTAGCCACGTGTTGTGTATATGTAATGTATGCTTTTTCCAGATAAAAAATAAATCAATGGAGGAGACAATGTCTTCGTTTTACAACGGGACAAAAAATTTCTTTAATTAACGAAAACTTTTTTTTTGCATTGTATGTTTTTGAAGGTCAAGTACAGATTTTCATACGACTACTAAATTATTTTAAAACTACTCCATTAAGTTTAAGTAACGAGTAATTGTTTCACTATCGCCCTGTTAAAGTTGTGTATTTCGTTGTCCGACAGTCATATGGTAAAATCAAAACACCAGCCATCGTCGGCCGAAACAATTTGCAAACGCGTCTCCAACTCGGCAAATAGTTTATCGTAGCTACAACAAGCGCGGCCAACACAAAATGAGCTTGACACCTACGTACACTGATCCGTATCCTTAACTACAGCTCGGGATAGCTGTGTCTCTCTCGCGCTAAGAAAATGAAACGGACCAATAAGGGGGTGGGGTGACACGCATTTCCGGGCCCGGCTCCAATCAGCTGCTAGAACAAAGGAGTCGCGATAGCTACTTACCTATGAGTAGCTACAGACGGGGCCACGCTAAACTGTATTCCAATGCCACACGTCCTATATACAGAGTTGTTACCTGTGGGCTTTTGTGCGCTTGTGTGAACTCTAGTCGCGTGCGTTAAATGTTTGTCAGTAAAGCTTCTAGTTGAAATAAATTAGAGTTCAGCTCGATGTTTATAACGGTAATTTAGTATATAGATAATTCAGCTATGAATATTGTCTCCAAAGTGTTAATTTTGAAATTTATGTAGGTGTACACGGGTCCACATTTATACATAGTACATATTTTACATTTTTGCCGACGTATAATAATCAGGGTAGCATTAAAATAAACTTAATGGAAAATTAATATAAACTCTTAATATAAACACTTGGTATTGTTGCCTGATGGCTATAGTAACAAGTTATATAGTGGTCGTTTGATAAAGATGAGTTGAAAGAACGCAACTGCCCGTACTGAGTAAGAATTCATAGCTTATAGTTTGCTGTTTATTTAATAGCTAGCTGTAGCATGTACATACTAATTAATCTATTTAAAGAAAATATCCCTTGTTATAGTATTTCAATAAAACTTGCAAGATGTGGAAAATATATTTTATAAGCAATGTAAAAATGTTTCACTTATTAAAAATAATACAAATGAATATATTTTCTTTTTAGGTAAATGTAAAATTAATCATCATGGAAAATCAATATTTTCCACTTGTTTCATTAAAAAAAATTACGTTATTCTTATGTGTTTTAGAAATTCGGTCAGTAAATAAAGTTTGTGTCTGAAGGATTTAGTCTGAAGCGCAGTTCTCTCTAAAGACAGAAACCGAGTTGGGTTTTATACCTAGCTATATAGATAGACACCCCACCCCACGACAGGATCGAAGTGTTACAGTGTACACAGCACAAGTAAATTGCTCGAATGCTTCTCAAAGAAACATTTAAATGGTCAACATTGAGATCATTCGCACAGATTGTGCAACATCTACAAACATTCTTCTACGTATTACTTTCTACAATTGTATGCGTTATTAGACAATGCAAAATTATATGAAACGAAACAAACATTGTCCTTTAAATATCCAATTACGGATCACTTTTTCCACCCGTCTCTAAGAAAGCTTACGTTGTTAAAGGTACATTTTTCTTACGCAGTCCTCGTGTTTTCTGTATCCGAGGACCCTATTTCATACCCACGTAACGCAAATGGTGCCTTATATTAGAGCAGCACAGTTGCAAATGTAATAATTTAATATTAGCACACCCGTAAGACTACAATTTGACTATCGCAAATTTCCCGCATCTCGCGGTCATGAAATGTTTGATGGCGCGGTCTTATTTTTCGCAAAACTATAGTCTATGTGTTTGTCCTTTGAGCACAATGTCGGTTGAGCTGGCGCAAGATGGTAAGAAACAAATCTGCGCTAGGTACGGGGTGTCGAGTAACTCGTGTTTTTACCCTCTCTCCTTTGTTCGGCCAGGAAGTGTGCGCTAGAATTACATGCTCCAGCCTGATGTGCGCTTATTTTTTACGGCGTTATATGGTACTCCTAAGCGCAGCTATACAGTTCAACGACTGAAGAAATAAGGGGGCGGTGAGTAAGTAAACAAAACATGTTTGCAGTTTTGATTTAGGGAAAACGCTAGTAGCGAATTATTTGATTATCGGTGATATGTTGGCGAGTTAAGTCAAACAGGGACCTGAGTTCGTCTCTCAGTAGGGGCAACTATAATAAAAGATACTCGGATTCTTTTAAAATCGACCCCAAAAGATTTATAATCTTTTTTTGTTTATTTGACACTAGTTCTCCCCCAAGGTCTCGCCCGTATTTTATAGCACACACTTCTAACCGCATAACTACTAGTCATAACTTAATAACATCTTTAATATAGCCCTCACCGGTAAATGGCAAATAGCTGTCGAACACTTTTCTTCAAATCAAGAGAGGATTTTTTTGAGATTAGCGCCTTCATCCAAATACTTCCCTTAGCTTTTAAATAATAACATCAATATATGTTATAACATGGAGTCACCAAAAGCTGTTTTGTTTTACAAAAGCACGGATAGACACAATTCACGCTGGTTTTTGTGTATAATTTATAAGAATAAACAATGCGGCCATTTTTAATCACTGTTAAGTAATATAATAAATAATACTGAAGAACTTTTTGTTTGTTTGCTTGTCTGAACGCACCAATCTCTGCAATTACAAGTAGGATTTGAAAAAAATATTTTTGGGTTTTACGATTGTAATCGTTACAATTAAGTGGAAGTTTAAAGGAAAACAAGCAACACACTGTAATTACACTCGTGGAACTCCGGCATTGCCTTCCCTTAGGGGTAGCATTTCCAAAAATCTTTTTTTAGCCCACAGGGCAGGCACGACGACAATAGCAGTTCATCAACGTCATTATCACCCCAACTCGCTTAACACACCCCTAACACTTTAAAAGTGCTAAGTCAAACTTACGCCAAAACAATATGCAAACTTAGTGCGACAAGTCTAATACACGACTACCCGTCCCGCCACTAGCACGGAGCCGCTAGTGCGTTCGGAGATGTCTTCAATATTGCGAATTAATTAAGGAAGTCATTACGCGCCGATAGCATTAGCCCCACGCACGGGAAATTGCCGACACAAAGGATATATCCTGCGTTTTCCTCGATTTAAAGCAATTCGCGAATTCTGATTAAGCCCCCGCTGCTTCGAGATTATTCCCCTTTTCAATGCAAAGAATGGTTTATTTGAGACACCGTAAAATATAATCTTAAACAAAAACACGAACGTGAGGTTGAGCTCTGCTCTGTAATGGATAGAAAAAGTTACAGCTAGCGGGTGGACCAGTGACGGATACTTTATATAAAATATTTGATCTAACAAGAAATGAATTATTGGCATCCAACGAACTATACCAATAAACGGACGTCCACTGCAACATTTTTTTAAACTTCATGAAATTTTATACGGAAGATTTTATTTAATATTTCTATTTTGTTAATAAAGAAGTGTTTTCTTTTTATATTTTAGAACAACTATTCTTACAGTGCAATAAAACATCTTATTACTGTAGGGAGAAAAGCCTTCGGGGTGCAACTTAACCATATTTACGTCACTTTCTCATTGGGATAGGTGGATCCTAGATTTCAACACATTATAAGACAGATATTATTTTAAAATAATAATGGAATCAGATTAAATTGAAATATCGGAGATGGTAAAAGTTGGCGCCAATACGAGCTCGTGTTCATTAGGTATCTATAACAAGCAGGAAGCGATGCCGCATCGCAACTAACGCCAACTTTAGATTGCCGCAATAATTATATATTCCGCTCACACCAGGAACTATTCAGTGAAGAAACGCTATTTCTCCGTGGTCAGATAAGACGTTTGATCCCCCCATTTTCGCTTCGGACTTTAATTATGGCCTCTGGTTTTGTGTAAAATAGTTTGGCGAGTAATTTAATCTGGATATCAGTATGCGAGGTGGCGCTTAAGGACGAGCGGTGGGAGCCAATGACTGCAGGCTGCACGTCTTAGTTGAGATTACGTTGAAATTACAGTAATACATTTCATTGTAATAAGCGATTAAATATTTGTTTTGGTTGTTACCCAATTTCAGAGGTGGGATCGACCGGTTCACAAATGTTTCCAGTGGAGTCGATTGCGGTAAGGCAATCTGTTTTATGTGCTAACTATTACATATGTTATTCATATTTATACTGTTTAATTATTTTTTTTCGAAGAATATATGTAATTATTTATTTTGGATCATGGTTACTTCTCTCTTACTTAAAAGTAACTTCATTATATAACATACATTTTAATACGTTCACTAGTTCCTTAGAAAATTGTGTAAAGTATGAGCACATAACACCGCTGTGAATTGCAATATCTTGGCGATAAAGCGAAACGCTACTGTTTTAATTGTTGATACGATACCTAAAAAAATGATATAATTTTTTTTATTAAACGTAGAATGTTTTCTTTTAGGTTTAACATTATAATTTTCATATTTATTTGAAATTGTTTACCATTTTAATTTTTTTCGTTAGGAAAGCGACATCTGCTATTACCGCGGCCTTAAATACGACTATAATGTCGCGGTAATGTGACTCCTGTTGCCGACTACTGAAAAGCTTAGTTAGAGGCTTCCTAAGACCGTCGTGCTATGTGCGGTTCGCTATCCGTTGGCTCAAGGGGAGAGAACGACGCACCAAAAACATAAGGTAGTGCCATGCAGTAATGCAGCGGAATTGGGCCGGCACGATCGGAGAGGTGCCTATCGCTCACATAATGTCGTCGTAAAGTCATTTCTTCTGTCTCATTTCGTGCGATTTGTGAGTAGCCGATGCCCCATTGGAGGGTAAGAGGAAGGAATGCATCGGCATACTAATTGTGCTTGTGTTCATGGGCGTCGGTAGGTGTGAAACGGTCCCCCAGATGTAAATGAGGGCAACGCACTTGTATATACAATTGTTACTGGAGGTCGGCAGTCACCAAATGGCTCATATTGCTACTTTGTCCTGTTCTGCACAGTCACATACACGTGTACGGAGTGATCAATTCTTATGCCTATCTATGTCCGGAATCCATCTCGGTTTTTTAACAACGGAGATAAACGAGTGAAGTATGCAGTAGTGCACTTTTTTAAATCTAAATCCGACCTGCATAAATAAATACATTATATTTTTTTCTGTTATGATATTGAAAAAAATGATATCGGCCCTCATCGAAAACAAATTTATAAATAACAACTTAAAACTAATTGCTATTCGTACAATAATATCACATTAATAGAGCACAAATCCAAATTTTGTATATGGAAGTTTGTGAAAGAAAATAATGAGGCTTTACTGGATTTTACATAGGACAGAATTAAATATTTGTATTTTATAACAAAGGAGGAGTAAAATAGTCTGGATTTGCTATAAAGACAATTAATTATATATTAAAATAAACAAATAATCTCGACGTTATAAGTAATAATTTCCGGATGCCGCGGTATCAGATGCTTATACCTTAACGATAGGAAATCCAAAAATAAAACTTAAATCGTTTACAAGCAAAGGTATTAGGTAGGATTTGTTTTACATAACGAAGTACACACACATACATACACACCCACCCACTCACACAGTTGCTCGAGCAACCGACTGCGCGTAGGAAGAGGGTAGCGTCGCATAGCACCGGAGGCTGTAAGAAGTTACTTTGGGGAAATGTTACGAGACATCAAGAGCTTATCTTTACGGCAGGTGTTCCGTACCCCCACTGGGACAACATTACAAAATACCTCGCGACTTATGAGGATATGTCTGTAGCGTTCGCAATCTTGTTTTACGATGTTACCCAGATACGCTGGAGAATTACTGTCGACATTTCACTTTTACATTCAATAAAACAATAAGACTGCTTTAACGGATTGTATCGCGGTTTGTTTAATTATTTAACTAGCAACCATGGTCATGGACTGAGATGACAGATGTCCTGATGTCACAATTTAATAAAATTATAATTATTTAGTTGTTCCGACTAAAAAACAGTACTTATCATATCTTGCTCTCTTGAGGTGTTATGTTTAGTTTTTGATTTAATTTTGTTTATCATTGTTTCCCATGCAGAGGGAAGAACACAGCCATATTCTCTATTGAAATTTGGATATTTTTAAAATTCAATAGCCTCACAGACCATACTTGGAAGGAATCGGTTTTCACTAGTGAGGATATGCGCTTTATTAAATCTGATGTAATGGCAGGGGCTAACTTTAGCATGCTCTTAGATTTTATACACACAGACAGATGTACAACAAAGTAATCCTGTGAGGGTTCCGATTTATCCTTTTAGGGCATGGAACCCTAAAAAAATATGTGTCGCTTTTACTCAATATATCCATCATAAGCAACAGCGCGACATGTCTCGCGACTTGTTGTTGTCTTGCGACAGGTCGCCTGGTGAAGACAAGACATAAGAGTTTTGCCTTTTGGTTACAGAACCCTAACAGTCTACCAATGAACAAATATTAATACTTGTTTCATAACATATTCAAAACAATCCACGCCACAATCGCATAAACAGCTATGAATGTCATAGAAGTGTCGAACAATGAGCTTTATTATAATTGATTTTACAAGCCGCGAGATCAAAGGCAATGAAGGAAGCCAATAACTCAATAGTGAATTGGCAGAACGTCGTCAATATCTTTGTTAATCTATTTAATTGCTCATTGCCATAACCTCTACACGTGTTTACGCTCGAATTAATGAGAAACGCCTCGAGCTTTGATCACGAGTGAAGTTCAGAAGGTAAGCAGTTGGCGTGAATTGAATACACATAGAGTCATTTTGATCGAATTTGTGTGCCTTATCTCATGATAATAAGCTTCTGATCACTGAAGACAAAGAACAACATTCATGGGCCATCAGAAACTCACAATCCGCACGATTACCCCTTATATTAAAAAAAATAACTACCAATTCCCAAAGACATCCGTCCCATCAAAAGTTATGCAGACGCAAAAGTTTAATGTTTAACTAGGTACAAAATCTTGTTTCTCAACTTCTTTAAATAAGTATTGTTATAATCTCATACTTATATTAAACATTTATTACTGGAAGATTACTGGAAGAGGTAGTGCCATGCTGCATCATAGCTGAATTGGACAGTAGTGACAGCTGTGCTTTCGTGTTTCTTGCAGTTTGTGAGTTTCCAGTGGCCCCTTGCATGGGAGGAGAAAAGGAGTGTAATGTATCTGCATAACAATTTTGCCGATATGTAAGGGACATAGTAGCCATCAAAGCCAGCAGCTGCTCGTCTGAGTTCTTATACATATTATAAAAACGTATCAAATAAAAATTGACACCCAACGAAACTGTCGTTGAAATGAAGACGAAAACTTGTATTTTATGCAGCGCTGAATATTTTAATGTCAATATTTTATCGTTGGACTTGATAGTCGAATATCATTTCATGAATGATAAACATTCGGGAACGAACTGTTGCTAACGTCATTTAATAAAAATTACGCCGAGACGTCCCAGGGGAGTCTCATTGTGAGGCCACAATGAGCGCTCCTGATTGGCGGAAGGATGTTCTCACTAAATAAAAAATATCGTCGCGTCATTTCGTGCAATTTTCGTGGAATTTTCAAACGATAAAACCTGTCATTTCGCTGTTGACGCGCCTATAAAATATTCATGCAGGCGGGCGCGAGATGAGCGATTTTTTCTTCGATTTACGCGTCGGAATAAGATGTCATTTTCCGTATCATTAGCGGCGACTCGAAACGTCGCGCGATGCCACTATTTATACGCAAATAGGATAAAAATGACGCCCGGCCGATCGACTGCTTGACACACCATTGATAAATTGCCATCCATTCAGACTCCTTATCATTTCGGGAGGTATTATTCAATTCTTATATTTCCAACGACATTTAAATGTTTCTTCTTTATTATAGAATTCTAACGATTCTGATTAATGTTATGTAGGTAATGTTAATGTTCCTTCGTGATGATATTTGAATTGTTGAAACTTTCGTTTAATCCTTTTTGTTTATATACGTTCCTAAGGAAAGCCTATTTCCACGTCGAATCAGCATACCCTGGATCTACACTAAACTCCCACTTAAGCCTCACGGAAGGCCTCAAACCGCCTTATCATATGTTGTCCAACAGTGGACAAATGGCATCGAACAAGATATTTCCCTGCGAAACAAAAATATAAAACTTATATTTTCAAATATATATAAAGTCGTTTAGTATCGGAATTTCTCAAGTGAAGTAAATTTGGATCGGAATAAAACTCACCGAACGGTGGAAGCTCGTTGAGCCCTCTCTTTGCGGCGAAATCGCGCGGAGCAGATCTCGCGTGCACTTACTCGCAAGCCGCTACCATCTCACAAAAGAATCTAGTGCGTTAATCTGCAGATGCCTTACATAACTACTAATGTTTAACATTTCGATGGAGCAGATTTGCATTAAGCTACAACTAAATCTAATGCAACATTCACTATGATTGAAGGAAATTTATTTTGAATTAAATGTCAGGTATAAAGATGCACCATAACATGTATGTGTGTACATGTGTAAAGATTTCTGTATTCCCTGTTACATCCTGAACTGCTTTACGGGGCTTTAACGTATGACATGTCACTAGATTCGTCTTGACAACGCGAGTGACACTGAGTACATTCTTGCGGTCTTATTTATGGGAAACGCAGGCTACAACAGACAAGACGGAGACTTTCGGTCACACCCACAGCCGCATCACGTCCGCTAAAGCATTTCAAATAAAGTATATTATTTGTATAAATGAAATGTATGGATACCTAACCGCGCCATTTTCTTTTACGAGACCGATGGAATAATGTGTTCAATTAATTAAATATAATATCTCCGTGAGCGTACGGGGCGGCGTATTGGAGGCTGAGCGGCTTATTACTGCCCCTCGGCGGGCGACGCGACAATATTGCGATGCCCGTGTCCCGGCCTAATCCCCGGATTCATTTATTTTTGACAACGCAATACGATTTTATCTCACGGCTTCTGATGCTGTTTGCCGTTTGTTATTATGCTGCGACCATATTTGGACTACTTATTTATTTACTTAGCTGCCCCTCATGAGGGCGATTTGACTTTTAATATGCCGCATTTAGCGGTTTATTTAATTTAAATTGATCTAGTGAATTGTGAAATATTTTTGATAGCAAAGAATTAGAAGAGTTCAAAATCAATTGATATTTTCTGCATATTTGCGATAGTTTTATTATACACAGGAGGAAATAAATGTAATGTACATTTATTCGTAAGGAATCGGGTTTCGCTCTAGTAACACTCAAAAGGTACATCGAAGCTATATGCAAACTTAAAAGGCTTTGGCTCGAGACCTATAAGCATCAATATAATGTTGGAAGACTTTTTTTTATAGTACAGGGGGACCAACAAGCAATCGGAGTCTTTCAACGACTACCGACACCCATGAACATCAGCATAATTATGCCGATGCGTTGCCCTCCTTTTCATCTCCCACCCAATGGGCCACCGCCTACTCACAAACCGTACGAAACGTCAAAGGCGTCGATAGTCGTCAGAAGGTTCGCTCGTTTTCCCCTTATACTATACATGAAACTAGACAACTACGTATTTAATGAAAGACAAACAGCTGCAAATATTTGATAAATACTCCTTAACAACACAATGAAAAATAAACCGCGTCATAAATTATTATTTTACACCAAGTAATAACGTTTTTTATTCCTTCGTGCAGATTTCCGCGGATCGTTTCTGTGTCCGATGCTTATAAACAAAACACATTTGCATATCTTATTAAAAACTTTGACGTCTCAAATAAAAGAGACACGTCAAAGGAAAAAAACTGCGGGACGCTCATGAGACAATGGCTATTTTGGACGTCACGAAGGAAAACGGGAGTTTTTATCATGGAAATTACGGGTGAACACTTTGCATTCCCTTTGTATCCCCTCTTCTTGGAGTCTGTTTTTTAATTATCGTGTTTGGCAATTAGTTTCGGGAAACGATCTCTTTTTTCTCATTTCCACTCGTAAACAACTTGACCGCTTAATGAGCTAATTTATAGTCTTGATACAATATGCAGTTCGCGTTCTTAAATTTGGCGAATTAAAAAAATATTCGATTTCAGATGCGATAGAAAAATTTTAATAAAAAAACTTTACACTACTAATAAAGTTTCCAAGCCCACCATGTTGTAAATTTAAGGAATTAGGATGTTTTATTTTTGTAATTTATAGTTCGTCTTCGATATTGGATTTTCATCGATGGTTTACATAATATTCTATTATTGTTTTAGAAATTGCGTAAACTATAAAATTTGTTCTGACATGGAATAAGTGGACCCTAGGAGCTGATGCTACTAAGAATATACTTACGATTGAATTGGATAATGGAAAGTTCTAGTAACAGACAAAACTATGCAATAAACTGTAAAAGAAATTCCAAAAAGTAAGGCTTAGATTCTATATAGAGATAATAAAGCAGTTGATATGGAATACTGATAAAATAATATTTGGTCGTTTACAATTCAAAGATACGAGTTTTATTTTCATGGACTTGGATATGATATAGATTTGGAATCGTGAGTTTAGAATTTGATCACAACTTAGTGATATATTCAGCACAACTTTGAAGAAATCAAAATACTCCAATGGAAAAAGACTTAGCCTGAACTTATCCGTGGGGACACTACAGAGCGTAAAACTCTAGCTCTTGAGTGTTCATGGGCATAAATAAACACATAGAGAAATTACTGCCCCCCTTCCAAAATTGAAAAATTATCCCACGTTTTAAAGGTTAGTAGTCGACACGTGCATTACTGCTACGCATAGGCCACTATAAGGGAAACCAATGCATGACAACTTTGCTTTTTTTTTTATAGAATAGAGGGTGAACTTTTTACACAAGCCTTTTTACGGCTAAAGACGCCCATGGATACTCCATATGTGGATGTTTCACATAAATACTATGCCGATGAGTTGCCCTCCATTTCACCCCCTTATGGGCCACCGGCTACTCACAACCCGCACGAAACGCGACACTGAAGATATCACCTTACGGCTGTATTGTGAGCGAGAGTCGTGCGGGCCCAATTCCGTTGCATAGCAGGATGTAGTGTCATGCATTATGTATCTCCTCCTGTTATATATATAAAATAATAGCTTATTACTTTCCTATTGTAGCAAGTAATAAGCTATTATTCTATAGGCAAATAATAGCACGGCGTAACTAGAAACAGATATAATGAACGACGACATAAACAAAATGGTAATATAAAGTGAAGCCTAATTCTGTGGGGGACAAACGTGCGTTTGAAGTGGGCAAACAAATTGCCAAGACACTTGACAGGATTCGAACGAAGCTCGAAGGTTCCCCAAATGACACGCCGCTTTTATGCATTCGGATTATATCGATTGAAGCAGAACGTATCGAGATAAAAAACGATCATTGTGGGTACTGTTTGTATGTTTAGTTGTTCGTTGTGTACAGCTTAATTAATATACATACTTATGTAATAAGAATTATTGTTCTTTTTAATTACTTAACATACAAGTTTGATTATGTATGAGTCCATATTGTGTAGAAATTAATATGCATTATGTCTAATGTAAAAATGTTGCTATAATTAACAACCGATTATCTGTGGCCCGCATAAAATATATCTAAAGAAAATTATTACTTTTTGTCATAAAAAGTAATTGTTGTGTTGGTATATATGTTAATATATATCAGTGCCAAATTTAATTCAAATCTGTTGAGTAGTTTTTGCCTGAAAGAATAATAAACATACATACCAACTTTCACAATTATAACATTACAATAATACTCCCCGAATATTGATTAGTTAAGTAGGTACCAACATTGAATATATATATAAAGGTATTGGAGAGAGGACATAGATCCAGATCGAGAATCTTAACTAGACTGGAATAGGTATATTTATACAAATACGCCAATCAGTCGTCACTTTTTATTCGCAATGACGTAAAGGACGATATCCACGTGCGATAGACTATCGTAATGTTGGCAGTAACTGCCCTAACAGATGTCTTACACAGTAGTAAATCACGGGGACTCCTCGACTCCCTACTGTTTTTTACCGAGGGCTTGTTTTAATCCGGCGGCGGTGAGCGCCTATCATGCACAGTAATTCGGGGCTTCCCACATTATTAGTTTTTAGTTAGCAAATATGAGAGGGTAGGAGCAGGTCTGTTAAACTGTGGTAGGGAATGATGACATCTGGGTTTTTTTTAGATATTGTAGAGAAGAAAAACCTCCAATCAGGATCAATCAATCAGATGGAATGACGTCCTTCCACTCTTTCGAATTGAACCCTTTCCATGCATTTACAGTTATGAAACGTTGAGGCATATTTAGACAAATACGGCCGTTACCACTGTGAGAAAAAATAAAGATAGTAAAATTTTAGGAATCTTTATTACTGAATACTAAGTTTACTAAAAATTATCATTCATTATACACAGTTTATTAAGTTACTTCGTCACTTAAGAACCCGACACAAGTGTAACCATAATCTTTATTTAGACCTACGCTGATACTCCCTGAATTTTTTTTATATCATCTAAAAATATTTAATGTGTTGATTGTATCAAGTCAAAAATATTTTGTTGGTAAGGCGAAAATATCTTTTTATCACGCAACGGTTCAGATCAAGGAAATTACAATTCCCGAACGCGGGGCAATTATATCAAGACTCGCGACTAACTACTATACTCGTATATATCTCGGGGAACGCTGTAAAAAATCATTGCCTCCGTCTAGTCGGCCCTCGGTGAGGGGAAAAATCTAATCTGTGCATTTTTTGCGGGACCGCGATGCCACAAAGAATTTCATTTCCCACTGTTCATCTATCTCTATTTCAGTGACGGCTCTTGTTCTTGGCCTCCGCCCCTCGGCCGTCGCCCCGCCGCCCACAACCGGCCCGTTTTTTAGATTTCCTCAATCGGAGATAAGGTTAAGCGAAACTCGTCTTGTTAGTGTTTAGTACGACGTTCGCGGCCTCCTTTAATTTATTTACATCAACGATTTGTAAAAAGAACAAATTCGTTCGACAAAGAGCTTTCTTTGCTTTTTATTTGTGTTAAAGCACAAACTTTTGCAAATTTTATTTAAAAACAAAAATCCATTAGACATGCCATCTGCCCAAACGTATGATCATTACGAGCGGATGCGAGTTTATAATAAATTTATTGGTACACAATAGCGTGTGTCATGTTTATCTCATAAATACACGTCACGAAGAAATCGATAAGCAAAGTCAAACTATAATTGTATTACAACGATCACAATCAAAACGAGCCTCAACGAAAACAGCACACAATCGTGAACAATTGACATTCAAATCTGTGGACATTGACGCTTTGTGCTTTTATTGCCACTTATTGACTGGTAATTGTCAATAAATTCCTACGGGATCGGAGTTTAATGTGGGTTTGGGTGAAAAAAGTTATGTTTTATTAATATTTTTACGAGAGCATTTAGGAGCGATAAGATCGGTGGCTTGGGAAGTTTTTTCTTTCAATTTCCGTCACGATTTGTACGCTCATTATTGGTGAGCCGATGGGGGCGATAGGGGCAGTGGTCGCATGCTATCGCGAGCGATGTTATCGTGTCTCTTAGCGACTTTCATCGAAGCTTTCGATTGTCCCCGCTTCCCCCTTTCTTGTTGCTTGTGAAACGTGTTTCAATGACTGCCAGTCGTTATGATTTATTTGCAAGTGAATTTATTATATGAAGTTAGTAGAACAAATTTCTGAGCAATAAATTACTTATGAAATATCACGTTTATTTGTGTTATGTTTAAGAGCCTCTATCTAAGAAATAAGAACATCCCTTCCCGAAATTTTCCTAATATATAATAAATATTTAGAAGATTTTCTGGAAGAAAGCTTACTTACTATATATAGGAAAGCTTACTTATATAGTACTAAATTGAAATGGCCTAAATATTACCAAAAAAATGAGTGATTTTTTTAACTAAATTGTATGACTGTCGAAATCACTGAAAAATTTCATGCTAACGTTATATGTGTATTATACTTCATGCTAACATTATATATATATTAAACTTCATGCTAACATTATATATGTATTATACTTCATGCTAACGTTATATATGTATCATACTTCATGTTAACATTATATATGTATTAAACTTCATGCTAAAATTATATATGTATAATGCTTCATGCTAACATTATATATGTATTATATTCAGCTAATATTATATATGTATTATACTTCATGCTAACGTTATATATGTATTATACTTCATGTCAACATTATATACGTATTATACTTCATGTTAACATTATATATGTATTATACTTTATGTTAACATTATTTATGTATTATACTTCATGCTAATAATATATTATACTAGACTTGCTTTTTAAAGATGCCACGACCACAGCCGATATCAAAATATGTACCGTGATTCACTAAGACGATATCGCAAGGACGTACCTATAGCTGTGTGGGGAGCGTATTGTTGTGTTGTCATATAGAGGGATTAATTCAGGGCACGTCGTCTGCGATATCAGATCTCAGGGCCGGTGGGGCCCTGTGTGATACGCCGGTTATTATGTACCTACTACATGCCGAATGATCATTACTTGTAATACAATCATTTTTGATTTTACATGGCTCATCTTTTACATTATGGGAACAGCCAATTAAATTGTGTGCTGAACGTTCTTGTTCACATGTCATGTAATTAAGTAGTTACTAGTCCTATCATAGAGCGATAAAACAATCATATTGATGGATATATTAGGTGCTTACATGTTTTGGCATTTTGTGTAGGTAGAACGAAAAACAAATCATCATTATCATCATTATTCTCAGTCGTTATCGGTCCATAATATGGCCACTCTCAATGAAGGTCTAGACGACCGACATATAAAAGTCGAATATTTCTTAATATAATAATAATTAAACAAAGTATGAACCATTGTTTTCTATGCACTTTTGCCATCTCATAGGTAGTTCATTGATCCCTTTACTAAAAAACCAGTCGGACGGGAATCATTAAAAGCTTTGAAGGCGATTTGGACGGCCCCGCTGGAGTTGAACTTTTTCCCTTGCAAGAACTTATCGACATTTCGAAAAATGACAATCTGTTGGAGCAAGGTCCGGGGAGTACGGGGGATATCTTAGACTAATTATAAATATATAATTATAAGATCACATCTAATAGGATCACTAATAGTATAGCACTCATAGCAATCGGGTATCCCCATCATGAGCTCACGTCCTGTCACAAAACTGTGTTGTATAAAGTGTTCGCTGAAAAAAATTGGACAGCAAATATTCTTTTAACTATAGGTTGGTGAATCATGAACACGATCTAAATGAATAAAAGACGAAAGGTCTTTGTCTTGCTTCCACCAAATGTAACACCTACGAAATAAATTATAATTGAGCTATAAATAAAACCGGTAAGTGTTACTAAACTTGTTCAAGTATATGTTAGAACACCTACCGAACTAGAGTGTATGTTCACATACGCTTAAAACAAGAACAATTTGGTGTCAAACATAATCAGGACGTGTTTGTGAAGTTAGTCGGGACATGATAACGCTTATTAAACACGTCAGTCACGCTGACGTAATCTACCCTCCATCACTCGGGGATAGAAAAATGGTATGCCGTTACACTTGTACGCCGAAATGAATTTTATAAATTCTCTTATTGAATTGTCATCGTGGGGACCGTGCGTCTAGACTTCCACGCCCACTAGTGGCTGAAACGAGAACTTTTCAGGTAGTAATATTAATATTAATGTCGCCCAAGCCGAATTTCGATCGCGGCAGCCATCTCTGTAGAGACTAGTCAACTTCACAGTATACATTACAGTACCCAAGTGTTGCCTCTTCCCACACTTGAGTACAAGTGCGCTCATTCTCCTATTCCGATGGGACGGCTCCGCGACCGAAGAGTAACCAGACGCAGGACCGACGACTTAACCTGCTCTCCGAGGCACGGGGGTGTAACACCGGCAACATCCCGACTTCGGACTGTTATCAGAAATAGTATCTGTGGACTTATTACACCACGTTAGCCTAGCCCTGTGATAAGCACCGCAGGGAAGTGTGTTACAGATACTAGACAACGGAAATATATTTAATATTCTTTCTATATATATGTATTTATATAATAAAAATCTTAAATATATAAAATTTATTAAATATATAAGAATATTAAATATAGTTCCGTTGTGGTGTTTCAGGTGCTAGACCTGTAACACAAGTCCCTGCGATACTTACCACAGGACTGGGCTAACGTGGTGTTATAAGTCCACAGATCCTATACTATGTTATGGAGGTGCATTGCCCTGTTTCTTTTCAATGAGCCACAGAAGACGCGCATACCCTCGCGGCGGGGTAACCGTCACTTCGATACGGTATCCTGTGACATCCTCTCGGTCACGCCTGTCCAATTCCGCCGCAAATTGGAACGCTAAAACTGCCTCTTAGGTACCAAAATACGGCACTATTCTATAGTTCAATAGATGTTCGACAGAGATACGCGACGGCACACTCAACAGAGAACACAGGCAGATCAAACATTTCAAGTTTTGAAAAGCAATTAAAGTTTATGGCTATCAGAGCTCTTGTTGGAATTGTTGTTACATTGTGATTATTAAATGTTATATTGAGATGATGATGCCAAAGAGACGTAAGGGAATTGTTCGTAAAATCGTTCTCCTACTAGTCCTACTGGGTAATTCCCTAAACCTGAAGACACAAAAGTCTTCGCTAGTCAGTCGAACTGTTGAGGCTGGACAAGCACCGCCAACCAACCAAGTAGTAGGTCCCTCCGAAAAAAAAACCTACTGGGTAATACTGTAATAGCGAAAGCTGTTGAGTTGAGCCTTCGCTGTAATACTGATACAGATTTACGTGAACAATGGATTTAGATGAACTTTCACCATCATCACAATCTGCCCTTATCCGTCCACTGCTGCACCTCTTTCAAGGAATGCCAAGACTGCCGATCTCCTGCTCCTCGATGCACTTTAGCACGCAAATAATATTTCTAGCCCAAACTGGTGCGGCCTCGTGTAAAGATGTAACCCGTAAAGGGGGCTGCTCGCCAGTGAGAGAATCGTCTGTTACAACCTACTCGTATACTCATAAGTTGATAAACAAACATTTGCAGACGTCTACACTCATGCTTAGAACCGTGAATTGGCTTAGAAGTATGTTTTTTCTATGCTTTTAGTCTCAACCTCTTACACTTAATGTGAATTTTAACTTGATTCTCATATGATCCAAGCATTTACAAAAATGTAAAAATGATAAATTTCAATGTCGGTCGCGTAAGCAAATCACGCTACAATGGCAACAAGTGAACACGTTCAAATGACAACAAAGTATGGGACAGGTTGTTGTCAGCAGCTTCTGCAGCTGTACGGGGATTTACCTTGAAATTATTTTCATGTTTACATTTTTTATAATGACCAAAACATTTTAGAATATGTAATATAGCCTACGTGAACGTGTAATATAGCCTACGTGAACGTGTAATATAGCCTACGTGAACGTGTAATATAGCCTACGTTTATCACTGGTAATGTAGGATTGTTATGATCCTCGCCATGGTTCAAGCCTTGTCATAGCGGTGGGGCTCAGCAACCTGGGACGAACCCAGGCGAAACCAATTGAACCGAGGGAGCTGCTGTTTGGCCCCCTCTTATGAGAAGAGGGGACTAAAGAGCTGGAGGGAAAAGCTCTATTTGTACCCCTCTTATAAGAAGAGGGGACAAAAGAGAAACGACAAGAGGCACTTGTGTGCACTGGGCAAGGATGGGAACCTCGCCCCATTGCATTGTCCCAAAGTTGGCGGGGTTGTCCTGTGATGCGGGTCAACCCTTCTGTGGAGGAGGGGTCCTCCAAAGTAGAGTTGAGGGGGGAATGATAAATTAGTTTTTCAAATTGGTCAAACAAACAAATAAACGAACAAACAAATAATAAAATGTTTCTTCTTGTTAATATTACTATACATACGGGTTCCGCTCTGCGTTTTAAAAGAAAGCGCCTTAAAAGTGAATGGGATAGATTTGTCCAGAATCTATGTAATGAATTTCAATGACATGACAACGACAGGCAGGTGAAGAAGCCATACCAATTTAAATTTTGTGTTTCTTTTTTTGAAAAATATATTTCATGGCGGGTATACACAGTGTTCTTCACACGATAAATCGATAGCCTTGTACTACAAAACGACAATATAATTCCTAACATAATACTTATAAGGAATTATATAGTAGTTTTGTAGTTCTTAAAAAAAGGTTGTTTCTAACTACTTTCTGATTTATAGCATAGACAATCACTTGAAATCGTATTACGATTACGTCGTACATTTAGGATAATTTATCTAAAATCTAGCCAAAACTCATGTGCAGAAAAGTCGAATGACATCAAACAGGTTGGTGGGCTCTTTCCAATCAACAAATTGATTCGTCCGCGCGCCATCTGGTCCGTGAGTAAAGCGCTTTCGGACTCCGCCAGCCGAGGAATTAATTTATACAAAACATCGTTTTGCTGAAAAATACACCGAACTTATTGGATGTTTAATGATGATTTAATATCATCAGTCATCAGTATCAGCCCTTATCTGTCCCCTGCTGGATCTAGGTCTTTTTCAATGAAACCAAGACGACCGATCTCCTGCTACTCGCATTCATCCCGGACCGGCTACTGCACGGAGATCGTCTTCTCACCTAGTGAATGGTCGACCAACACTTCGTTTTCCTAAACGCGGCCTCCACTCCAGAAACCTTGCTGGGCCATCTGCCATCTGTTCTTCTGAGTGTGTGACCAGCTCATTGACACTTCAGCGAGCTTATTCTTCGCGTGATATAGGATACTTTAGTTTTCTGCGTTGTACCTTCGTTACGAACTATGTCGGACAGAGAAACATCCAACATAGCACGTTCAATAGCCCGTTGAGACACCACAAACTTGCGGACCAGTCCTAAATTAAGAGACCATGTTTCGGCCCCATATGTCATCACGTGGAGAATGCATTGTTTGAAGAAGATTGTATTTAAGCACTGCGATATAGGCGACGTGAGAATGTGACTAATCTTCCGGAATGTGTTTAGGCTTTTCTTGCGACTTGTTTAAAAGGAACCTTTCAAGATACTTGACCTACAAGGGCTCTTAAATTTTGAGAATAAAAGACAAACTTACCCAATTTTTTTGAATAATGTAGTTTAATAGAACTCAAAAAAGAGGTAGTGTCATGCTACATTGCAACCGAACTGAACCGGGAAGGTAGCTCGCTCACATGACACCGCTGCAAAGAGACAGTAGATATGGTGTCGCGTATCGTGCTGCTTGTAAGTAACCGGTGGCACATTGGAAGGAGGGAGAATGGCAATTCATTCGTATGACAACAATAATGCGGATGTCTATGGTCTTAGGTAGTCGTCCTGAGTTACTGACTGCTCGTTAGCCCGCCTATACCATAAAAATAAAACGCTCATCAGTCCTTATGTAATTTTGTATATAAGCTATGTTTCGTAATCGGTTTACATAATCGCATTGCAAACACAAATCGAAATGTCTTTGAAGCATAAACAGTTCTCGGAGTTGAAATCTAGGTAAAAGCTAGCTTTCAGATATACCCTCATTATGCTGCTTTACGCCGCTTCCGATTAATTAATACTGTACGACCACTGATACTGAATTCCACACATTTACATGGAGGTTGTGTAGCTACGTTGCTCGCCTTTTTCCATCCCCACCGGATCCCCAGAAGTGTTATGACACGTGGCAGTGTTACCACTTTAATTCCATACAATGAGGGTAAAGGGTCTGTTACAATTTAATTAGACTTTCATATATATTTATTCAAAGATGGTCTTTCCACATTCACAATCCAGGACTGACTTAAAATACTACAAGGACAACAGAGGCATTAATACAGTTTTTGATATTGGTTAGCAATAGTGCTTTTAATTAGGGTCAGTATAAAGTGAGGGTATGAAGACTTATCTTTGCAGTTGTCCGAGACTCCCGGCTGCAACTTGGATGGTCCTTTATAATTTAAAAATATTGTTCCATAACCACAATTTTTCACAGATTGTCCTTTATTTCTTATATTCAATATTTGAAGGATATAGTGCTATTAGATCTCCATATTACATCTCAATTTAATAAACAAAAGCTCTGAAAACGAGCACACAACCAATAAGATTCCCATTCTCTTGGCTTCAGGAGCCAGCTAAAATCAGGCAAGATATAAACTCTGTTACAACTGAGTAGAATGTAACATCAAACTTTCACACGTGGCATATAATATTCAAACTAAAACATTATTGATACGGTCTATGAAATTAATAGCCATACAGGTCATGTTATTACTACTATTAAAATGCACACATTAGAGAATTAAGACAATTTAACATTGAAACACAGGATATGAAACATGGCGTCCGCAAGAAACCATGAATGAACTCACACTTTTACATGTAGTAATAATTCGTGCATTGTGACACGAATATGTAGGTTCCCGGCGGAAAATAAAAAACTATTTAACCATAATTTGGCAATGGCATACAGCATATAGCGTCAGCCATCCCAAATATATCCATCCTCAACCTCGCGAAAAGGAAAAAGAGTGACATTTCTTCAACACAGGGAACATTTAGCCATACAGTCAAAGGTGACAGATATACTTTTTTATAAAATATTTAAGTTTCAAAACATGCTACTGCAGTACTAGTCACTTAACGTCTGATCTTTCCCAATTCAGCTGTAAAGAACAACCTCGTCATCAATAACAGTAAAGTTACCATGTCGCGTGTCAAGCTATTGCAAATAACTACGTAATGGCGATGTAGTAAATATGTTCTCACTCTGTAAAATAATTGTTACCTAAAAACAATTATTTAAGGCATATATAATAATTATATGATAAAAGTGTGAATATACGTGAAGTTTTTATATATATCACTGTATTTTTACCGAAAATATTATACCTTGAAAATATTTGCATTTAAGCACTTTTAAAATAATGTGTGCTCGGAGCAGAAATGGATGCTGTAGGTACATTTTAATTATTATAATGCAGTGTGTTTACTTTAATGACTTCATGAGTACTTGGCCCTAACGTTTCATGAACGCTCATTGTGCGTAAACATTGTGCTCTTAATAAACATATTTTAGCAGTGAGCTACAAAACATTTTCATATTGTAGCTGAAAATTGTTACTCTTTAGCTCGCGCTCGAGTCTGGCTAGGGCGGGTATGCACGTGCGCTCATCAACTAATGGTCCGTACGCGGTATTTGAACCGAGCCTACGCTCAGCACAAAACAACCGCCCGCCTGTAGTCATGCCTGCTTTCGGCGCAAAATTATAACGTGTAAAACACGGCCTCTCCTTGCATTCCGCGCACGGGATTTTTATGAATGGCGCGATTATTATTCGCATTTTAAACTCGAATGCGGCGCCATTCTCCCCGAGACGTATATAGCAATATTCGTAACGAGTTTTCTCAACGCTGCTACCTAATTTCAGGTCGAGGGTGGCAGCGATGTTTGTGCTATGTACCGTGTATCGCTAGAGTCCACTGTGCTATATCTCGATCCGTTGCTGGAATCGAAAGCGATTGCAAATTTATTAGCGGACATTCGCCGCCGGTTCGCGGATGTAGCGTACGCGTTGTTTTAACTTTTATATTTTTTTCTCAACGAGACTCGGCTCTCCCCTTTTGTTCTCAAGTGGACCAGCTGTCATTATACGCCATGTTATTTTTTTTTCGACGTTTTTATAGAGTTTTACGTCGAGGGCGTTCCGTTCGGAAAAATGTTCGTTTTGCGTGCGTCGAGAGTTTGCGTGTCGACTCGTGTCGACGCTGATTGAAAATGAGTTATGTTATTTCAGATTTTACATTTGCTTCATTGATTCCAGTGTGTATTGTTTACTTTATAGTTAATACTAGTGAGTAATGTTTACATAAAACAACTCATACCAAGCCTCGTCTAGCAGCTGTTTAAGGGCAATATCGTTTGCAAACCAAATAAATAGGTAGCCGTCAGATCGGTCGTCAAATCTCGCAATTACTCAGTCAAAACGTAACATGTGTCACTGCAGTTTTCAAGTGGCTTCTGTTTGATAATATAAACGAACCCTTTCAGCCCCGGGGTCCCCTGTGTAATCAGTGAAAGGCATAGTTTGTCAACATTTGCGTATACACTTTCGACAGGTTAAGTAGTTACTGTCCTGGTTTAACAGCATTACTACTAATGCATTATGATGTGTTGTTAAAAGTAATAACTTTTAACAACACATCTTATTGTTTTAACTTTTTTTTACTTTGAGTTAAATCTAAAAGTGTAAATCGATAAGTTACTGAATTTAAAGTTTGTTGTTTAAAATTTAATTAAACCATTAATTAAATTTTACAATATAAAATAATCAATACAGCAGGATATAATAAATCTAAAAGTGTAAATCGATAAGTTACTGAATTTAAAGTTTGTTGTTTAAAAGTTAATTAATGGTTACAATATAAAATAATCAACACAGCAGGATATAATAAGTACAGTTTGCGTTAATCGGCACACGTAAATAATTATAATTCTTCAGGCACTTCTAACAATTTGTGACATCAGTATATCTGTCATCTCGCTCCACCCGTGACATGGTTGCTTTAAAGCTTCCGAAACATCGGGCTAGTTAATTAATTAAATAAACCGCGATAAAATCTGTAAAAGCAATTTTATTGTAATAAGTAACATTCGCGTAAACTGAAGATGTCAATTAATTAATGATAACGTACGTAAAGGAAGAGCCTCAGTAGTCTAGTGGTTAGGACTTCTACTCCGGTGGTTTAGGTTCGATCCGATCAATCGATGATCGATTATCCGTGCCAAGGCCCCTAGATTAGGTAGTCAATCCCGATATCATCTGATATAAAAACGTCATAGTGGCTTGGACGAAGAAGGTAACGTACGTTACGCAGTTCACTTAATCTGGCCACAAATGCTGTTGCAAATGACCCAAAAAAAGGTTACATTTGAATTTGGAATGTCATTTTTATACTATTGTTTATTGTCTTTTCTCATTTGGGCGCCAAATGGAGTGGAGTGATACAGAGAACGGTATCCCTGTGATTACATTACACAAAGCAGGTATGGAGCCAAATGCAATTTTTAAAACTCCCCATACACTTGGTATTAGTCAAATGTTTGCGTACTGGACTATTAATAAGTGCAATGACACTGTATGAATGGAAATGAAGATAATGCCTAGCACCATGCCGCGTATTTTAAGAGATGACTTAATACTTGCACCTATAAGAGACACACTGGTCCTTTCTTAAATGATAAATTAATGTTGAATACGGTGGTAAAATCGAAACAACTACTGAAGCGGTAGGCGAAGGACACAACAGAAAAAAAGAAGTTTAAAGACGAGAAATACTAGTAGACTATTGATCATCTGTCAATGACACTGAATGAATAAACCTTCAATGTTTTATGCACTGTATTGCAGCCAATGAAGGCTTCGAATGAGCTTTTTATATTTTTAATTGTTTTATGTTTGTGTACCAAACAGAACACTGTAAAAGTTATTTGCAATTTTTTTTTAAGTTACAATATTCATGGCAAGACTCACCTCACCAACATCGCGGACTAAGCAGAGCGCCACTAAACCTGAAGACACAAGTGTCTTCGCAGTCATTCGAGCTGTTAAGGCTGGACTAGCGCTGCCAATCACTAGTAGGTCCCTCCGAAGAAAAGGCAGAGCGCTGACCCCCAGCACTACTTCTCACGTCGAACCGCCATTCAAACTCTTTTTCCCATTAGGTAAGTCTCGTTGGATACAATTTAGGAAATAGGAATCATCTTCGGCTTGTATTAGTGAATAACATGATTACTGCTCTTTTATTATTTCTGTCTGGCTAGATAGAAATAAAGACCATGTACAGAAATTGTTTCTTGGGTTTGGCTGTAGTTTTCATATTTCACGCGAGCTCCAAGTACAGTATTTTGGTAGCGCGCACATCGTACAAGTACACTCTCATATTTTTTTCCTAATGCGCCAAAAAATTATAACTTCAAAAATCTAAAGAAGGTTATTCATTTTGCGTAAAAAACGAAAAATGGCGAAGGATGATAGCGGGATGTGCATTACTGGTGTCAAAATATAGTTATTCTCTGTAATATCAACATAACATAATCGTATAATTTATTTAGAAATCGAATTCTTCATCATAATCTCTAATTACAAACGTCCTGCCAAGGATTCCCCATAAAAAAAAAAACATTGTTGAAACAATATAACTAAAATAATGCAAGGAGAATGTTTTCGCTATTGGCGGATAAATCTGTTCGAGTGGCCTCAGCAGCGATCTTGCTATTCATCTTACGATATTGCTTCGGAAGCCACTCGACGACTTATTACAATGTTCCCTATCACACAAGCGCAATCCATACGTACTTGAGCTTTAATTGCTTCATTGTCAATATTCTTATTTTAAAGTTAAATTAATTAGAGTTGATCAAAATATTAACGGTGTAAGTTGTGATGCAATAAGTGGGTACCGAGGCAGTAAGGGACAATTATTGTTGAACGAAAAATATTGATGGATTCTAGATTCTAAGTGGTAACACGAGAAGTGAGACCTACCCAGGGATGAGCGTAAACTATTAGACTAATGGTCCCCTTCTTGAATGGACAAGGCTTATCCGTCGAATTTCATCACTGAGCATGTACTAAAATCATTTTTATATATTATAATGCAGTCGTGACCTATGGCGCTCTGTGGAGGGGACCTGGGTCCAGTTGTGGACATCTTCCGACTGATAATGATGATAATTGGTCAAAAGAGCAATCGGAGCCGTCTGATGACTACCGCTACCAATGAACATCCACATAGATTATGCACACGCTTTCACCTCCAACAGAAACTCACACAGGGGGTTCACTTTGGGGTATCGTGCGATTTACAAATTTCTGCTCGTACCTGCCCAATTAGTGTGAAATGGCACGCTCGCTACGCTACTGCGGCAGAGGTGTTGGTGATAATGGAACTGATAATTATTTTACAGATTCTTTCCCGAAGGTTATTAACACTAATAAGTGTAACAATATAACTGCAGCGTCTTTTGTTGCGTCCCACAGTCATGGGCTATAAGTGGAATATTATTGTAGAGGCATGATGCTGAGTCGTGGTGATCTCTCATGCAGATGACATGTGTGTCACGTTTTTCACGCGTCTCGCGGCTAATTTATGTTAATGACACCACCATTATACCTCATAAGTATGTGCGGCACGTACTCGAGCGTTCTGCCAGCGAGATGGACAAAGAAAATGTAACACGCTTCCTTATAGGCTGATGTACATGAACGGTGTTTTTTCGTGACTTACATTGGATTATGGTTTTCCAAAATTGCAGAATTACATATCCTTTTACTAATCCATTGCTGGCTTTTCCTAAAACTTTACTAGAATACAAGTTGGCGAATTCTGATACTGCTACGAAACAAAATTTTAAGCATTTTAATATATATTATAATTATAAATTCAGTTGAAATAAAAATATGCTACATAAATAGAAAGAAAGATAGAAATAAAACAATTTGTTATGTTGTGTACCGATGATGCTAAATACAAGAGGTATATGTGTGCATAGATTTAATTTTCAACGAGAACATTCCGGTATGAATATATTGCAACGCTCGCTGTATTTATTTACCTAGGCCCTAAATACAGTATGCACTAAACACAACAGATTTTGTTAAATTTAAGACATTTTATACAATAATATGTTTTTTCTGTTATCTGTATATTATGTTAAATACCTTCTTAAGAAAATATTAATAGTGAGAGTTGCGTGAATACGATGAGACTATACATATTGTAAATATTAATAATAAGAGTTGCGTGAATACGATGGGACTATACATATTGAAAATATTAATAATAAGAGTTGCGTGAATACGATGAGACTATACATATTGAAAATATTAATAATAAGAGTTGCGTGAATACGATGAGACTATACATATTGTAAACAAAATGGATATTGATCATCTCAAAAGTATATTACTTTCATAACGTAAGCAATAGTGGTAGCCACGTAGCACTTGTCTTATCGGCACTTGATAACATAACGTAAGCAATACTGGTAGCCACGTAGCACTTGTCTTATCGGCACTTGATAACATAACTTAAGCAATAGTGGTAGCCACGTAGCACTTG